>JAMPIV010017287.1:0-104303 GCA_024509875.1 Oreohelix idahoensis
GGGTCATGCCCCTTACGTTTCCCTTACTCAAAATTTTAAGTGGCATGCCCTTTGCCAAATTGCTACAATTAATTTTTCTTTTCAGTTTTCGTACATGGGTCGACAGCTTCACCAACTGTGACATGTGGGTCGTGGTCGTGAATAAGCTGAGAACCATTGCTTTAATGGAAACAAAATATTGGCGTAGCGGATAACACGTACAGTGCAGACGACAACATACACAGGTCAACTGAGATGTCTATATAATCGTTATCACTAATATCTTCTTCTTCTTCTTCTTCTGCTACTTTCTCTTCTTCTTCTTCTTCTTCTTCTGCTTCCTTCTTTTACTTCTTCTTCTTCTTCTTCTTCTTCTTCTTCTTCTTCTTCTTCTACTCCCTTTTTCTTCTGCTTCTTATTCCTCTTCTTCTTATTCTTCTACCTCCTCTTCTTCTTCTAATTATTCTTCTTGTACTTCCTCTTGTTCTTCTACTCCCTCTTCTTCTTCTTCATGTGCCATACTTGATGCGTTGGTGATCAGGATGACCATGTAACTCCACTCGTTCCTGTCCTCAGTAACTCGTAATCAGTTCCACTGTTGACTTATTTCCATGCCACGATGCTCCACTGTCCAGCATCTTCTCTCTTGTTTTATCCTCTATCTCTTTCTCCTTCAGTCTGTCTTGCCTGTTGTCACAGTATGTTGCTGATTCCTTCATCTCTCAACATTTCAGAAGAAAGCGGAATATGAGTAATAAGCTTCCATAACGCACTGATTTCATTCATGACATAATCATTACCCTTGTTAGTCAAAAATGTTTTTGTAAAACCACGTGACAGCGCTATATATAACTAGGTGGCAGATGGCAGGCCTAGTGATATGATTTAAGTTTACAACTTCTCTTTTTATCTTCTTTCTTTTATCTTCCAAGTTATTTAGTTGATATCATTACTGGCCATCTCCGCCAGAGGTGTAAATTCCTGGATGATACTCTAATCCTTTTCTTGTATACTTCAGGTTCGTTCAGTTCCTTCTTTGATGTTAATAGTGACTTTGTAAAGTGGTAGTTTAAATGTACATATCATACGATCAGCAACTCATAAAGATGGAATCAAATTCACTCTAATCCTTCAAAAACTATTAATAACTTAATAAAACAACAAGTATAATGGGTCATTCAAATGATAGAGTTCTCATAGAAGCCTGTACTGGGTCTTTGGTACTTCAGGTTAACTCATACATGAATTCTATGTCTCGTAAACTTCCGTATTATTCTTTAACTTATTCTTTTCTCCTGTAGACTTCCTTAGTCTTCCCAAAACCTGCTCCTATTTCCTCATATATCAATGCTCTTTATTAGCATTCTATACTTGATTTGTTACTTAAATATCTTCCTCGACGAACTGGTCAAACAGGTCTCTATAACTGCTCCTAGCAACAAAAATCATCTCATGCATAAATAATTGTATGTACACCCTTCTGATACTTACAAGTGAGAGAGCATATTTGAAGTTCTTCTATAAAAGTCGACATTCACTTTTTCTTGAAAATCATATGCAATTCTGGATACTTCAAACCTTGTTCAATATGGCTCCTCTATAATATCTCTAGTTTCCTTCAAATGTTTACAGCCTTTGATACTTTACAGATAGTCGTTATATGCTCATAACCATCCGTTTTCTTGGTACATAGTCGTAAAGTACTCATACTGAAGTGACAAATCGTGCTTCTGCAAGATTCTCCTGTAAACAAAATTCTATTCTGTGCAAAATAAAATCTCAGTTCAATACTGTGATAGTTTCAACCCAGGTTCTGTGCTTGTGTAGTTGTTTGTTACGTTTTGACCCTTGTGTATGTTCTCGACTTAGTGTACACTTGTCTGTTATTAAATGCACCTTTCACTATGGCCTGTCTTGCTTATGTGATGATGAGTGGTAGTAAATTATCAGACAACTACAATGCCTGAAATGACTTGACGACTCAGAGCTAACAACAAAAGTTCTTTATTTGTTGTCAAGGAACATAATTACAGCTGGCATCCCTGTGCCCGACTATAAATGGTAATAACATGCATGAGACTTCTACATTGTCCTTCATACATCATGTAACTCACTGTTCATGGATTAATTGATTAACTCTTGATATACGCTGAATACTGAACACCCTTCACTTCAGATACTGTCTACTATACACTACTTCTTAATGGGTTGTTCGTAATAAATTCAATATGGTTTTGAAGTATAAGCTGGGGTCCAAATGGGGCAGTGATGCGCAATACAAGACTCAACATGTCTCTTAGCCTCTCCTGCCCAAGTCTACCTCACCTACTCGTGGTGGACCCCGTTATACCCAGTAATCTTGCCGAAGGTTGGGTATCAACCCCAGCGGGAGGCAAGATGGGACAGCAAACGAGGTAAAGGCAAAATCAAATCCCCCAGCCAGAGGGGGAGGCATGAGCACACTCTGCCTTAAGAAACAGGTGCTGAAGTCAGATGTACCAGGCCAGGAGGCGCACCAGCAACCATGGTACCATGCAACCCGCTTTGGTTTAATATGTCTACACAACAGATGTCAAAAAATTATCGTTATGGTGCTCGCCCTGTGAAGTCCCTCCAGGCAGGAGCAGTGCCGGATTCTGAGCCTCGACAGAATCCACCCTCAGCTACTGGAGGTCTCCTTAGTCCGCCAAATGGAGCCAGGAGGCGGAAGGAGAAAGTAACTGGCCAACCAGATAAGACGACGGCCCCTCTGAATGTCATGCATTGGAATGCAGAGGGAGTCAACAACAAAAAGACTGAACTAGAGAATACCCTATTTCGGAAAGAAATTAGCATATGCTGCATACAAGAAACCCACCTACAGGAAGGAAAACATTTTAAGATACGGGGCTATCAATGCTTCAGAGTTGACAGAAAAGATCGGAAGAAGGGTGGCATACTAACACTGATAAGGAATAACCTCAACGTTATAGAATCCAAGACATATAAAGAAGGTGCAGAATACCAAGTAATCCATCTAAAACATAACACTCTGGAACTGGATCTCCTAAACTTTTACTGCCCCAATGACATACCACTGAACATGACTAGCATAGATGTCCCCATTGGCAACTTCATAGCGGTGGGAGACTTCAACAGCCATTCCCAAAGCTGGGGATACAACCAGCTAGATAGAAGGGGCGAAGAGATAGAAAACTGGCAAGACGACAATAACCTAACCCTTCTAAACAACCCTAATGATCCTCCAACCTTTTACTCCAGAAGATGGCATAGCACCTCTACTCCAGACCTGGCATTCTGCACACCTGATTTGGCTGGGATAGTGGAAAGGGAAATAGGAGAACAACTCGGTGGAAGTGATCATCGTCCTGTATTCATCAAAATTAATAGAACAATTAATACAAGTCCAAGTCAGCCAAGATGGAATTATAAAAAAGCAAATTGGTCCATTTATCAACACAGAGCAAATCTGCTTACAAAAGATATTAAGGTACTAGACAGAGACATTAACAGAGTCATCTGGGATTTTAATAATGGAGTACGCAAGGCAGCAAAGGAGACAATACCGAGAGGAGCGAGGAAGAACTATGTACCATATTGGTCCAACACACTACAAAACCTACATGAAGATATGAATGAAGCAAGGCACACTGCAGAGGTACAACCATCCCAACAGAACCATATCATGCTACAAAAGGCAAAAGCAAAATTCATTAAAGGAAAGCTAGAAGCCCAGAGGAGAAGCTGGAGGGAAAAAAAAACATATAAACTAAACCTTGAAAAGGAAGGGAGAAAGTTGTGGAAACTCACTAAACAATTGAATGACGATAACAATTCTCAACGACAAACCATTACACTAGACGATGCAGGGAAACTATATACCGGCAAACAAGCAGCAGACATATTTGCGGAATCCTACAGAAATGAAAGTAACATCTCCGTCAATTTACGCAGACAACGAGACATTCGTCAAGAAATAATCCACACTAGAACTAATGGAAACAGTCCGGACGTTATGTCCAAACCTTTCAATATGGACGAGTTAAAAACAGCCGTGTGGAAACTTAAAGACAGGAAATCACCAGGCCCGGATGGTATAACCAACGAAATGCTAAAACACCTAGGATATACAGCAATGAGCAAACTGTTGCAAATATACAACTACAGTTGGATGACAGGCAGTGTGCCACAGATATGGAGAGAGGCGCTCATGTGTCCCATCATAAAGAAAGGAAAAGACAACAGGAAGGCCACCAGCTACAGACCAATAAGCCTAACAAGCTGTGTATGTAAGACAATGGAGAGGATGATCAACAGAAGATTGAAATGGTACTTGGAATCCGAGAAAATTTTAGTGCCAGAACAAGCAGGGTTTAGAGAGTGCAGCAGCACAGAAGACCAAATCACATACCTGTCACAGATCGTTGAAGATGCCTTCCAAGAAAAGAGAAAAGTCTTTACCCTATGGATAGATCTCCAAAAAGCTTTTGACAAAGTATGGAAAGACGGGTTAATAGTAAAACTGCAAAGGAACGGAATCAAGGGTAATATGAGAAAATGGATCCAGTCGTTCCTACACAATCGGAAAGCAAGAGTCACTATGGAAGGTCACAACAGCAAGAAAATCCTCCTAAAACATGGAGTTCCTCAAGGCTCAGTATTGTCTCCCACCCTGTTCCTTGTATTCATCAATGACCTCATCCACGATCTGCCACAAGGTGTGAGAGCTGCCCTATACGCTGACGACTTGGTGGTGTGGTGTGTAGAAGAACATCTAACTATCGCTAATAAGCGAATACAAAGGGCAGCAGACAACATAGCAGCATGGGCAGAGAAATGGATGGTGCAGATCAACGCTGAAAAATCATCAACAACACTTTTCACGCTCTCCAACAAAGACAAAGCAGGAGAGATACGACTTGGAAATATACATGTCCAAACAGATGAGGAACCGGTGTACTTGGGCATTACATTAGATAAGAGAATGACATGGAGGCACCACATCGAGAGAACAGAGGCTAAAGCGAGAAGAAAACTTTCCATACTGAGGAAAATAGCTGGATCAAGTTGGGGAGCTAACGAAACAACACTAAAGAAAGTGTATACAGGTGCAATAAGACCTATATTAGAGTACGGATCAGCAGCATGGTCTACAGCAGCCAAATCACACCTACAAGCCTTAGATAAAGTACAAAATCAAGCGCTTAGGTTGATCACGGGTGCCATGAAGACCACACCAATAAATGAAATGGAAAAAATCACAAGCATTCCACCTTTATTATACAGACGAGACACTAAGACCCTGATCCAAGCAGAAAAGTACAAGAACATGCCCGCACATCCAATGAAAACTAGATTTGGAGATTTAGCCAGTGGGAGGTTGAAGAGAAGCAGTTTTGTGCATCGGTCCAAAAAACTAATTAGAACATAAGCATTGCTGCAGGAATAATAAATAACACAATAAGCCAATGTCAGCAGGTTGTATTCCTTACCGATGCAATGTCAGTTCTGCAAGCCCTCAACAGTGATAAACTGCCAGAATTAAACAAAGTCCTATGCGAAGTAAATATCAAAAGAAGGGTAGTGCTACAGTGGATACCATCACACTGTGGCATACCAGGAAATGAGAGAGCAGATATGTTAGCAAAAGAGGGAGCAACACAGGAACAAAAAGAACAAACAATCACATTCCAGGAAAAGAAGACCCTTAGCAAGGCCATCAGGAAAATTGATCAACAAAGAGACAACTATCAATATCTTGATCGAGCAAAACAGGTGATCCTGTTCCGTATGAGAACAGGACACAACAGACTGAACAGTCACTTATACAGACTGAGATTGGTCCCATCACCCCTATGTACGTGTGGACAGGCAGCACAGACAGCCGAACACATCCTGCTCCGACCACTGGACCACTACTTCTAACACCTGTCCTTGATCACCTGCCCTTGACTAATTATTCATACATACCATGTTTTGTTTGAATAAAACTGCTGGCGATACTCTTGGATACAACTCGACACGAAACTTAATTGTCGTGGGAACATCTTTCCCTTTCGGCGAAATGCAGCGGCACCATAACACAATGATACCTGAGCTGTCCACTTAGTTTTATAGATGGTCATACGGTTAGTCTACCTGACCTGCTCTGTGCTGACCATCTCAGCCAAACGACGAGACAAGAGTGATTTAACTCTCCTGTCCGTGCACTAATTTCTCGTGACACAATGCTGACGTAAAACTAAGTCCTATTACTCATTAATTATTCCTTCTTATTCCTATCTCAGTTACCTCCTTTTCCTGTTACAATACTTACAAAAAAAAAAAAAAAAAAAAAAAAAAAAAAACTACAGCATAAACGCTGTTCTCCTTTCAGAAAAACACCTTAACTGTGAACTACAAAAACAAATACTTTCTCCCGAAAAAAAAACACTGGCTAGTGATGGCTGGACATCTAAACATTATTCACATAAACCCTATCTGTAAAATCACAGAAGGTTTCTCTTGTCCGCACAGCGATCACACTTTCTTCCTGAAGCACAAATCAGGACTCACTGTCATCTAATGACCTCTGGTCATTTCGCGTGGTGTGTTTTTTCTCGCCACTCTTCTGATTCGCTGACCCAAATCGTTTTACTTAAATTTATTGGTCGAGCCTTTTTTTCGTGTTCTCGAACTTTCTATTTACAACTCAAGATAATCACTCAATGTTAATTAACGTGAGCCGGTATTCTGAACCGTTGTCAGTTAGCAATATTATTATTTTCATTCATTATTTTCTCTTGTGAGCTGTCTCAACCTTTTATCTCACTTTAACAATAGCATGAATAATGCTCGGGCAAACCCCACGGTGACAACCACATCTAGCTGGTGTCCTGTGATTTCCTTGCTTGCATACTAACCTGTCAATATGTCAGGACCGTCTTGATATAAAACTGCAGAATTCACTGAAAGGCAACAAACATCGCTATAACAACAAACCCACACAACGTCGTTGATGTGCGACAACCTGGCGTTGAAGATAACGAAGGGACAGCAGTCACATTTAATATCTTGACGTTTGTCTCGCAATTGATTCATTCAACGCACGTTTTTCGGAACGTTTTTTCTTTTCCTTTTTTTATGTGGGGAAGAGGTGGGTCTGAGATAAACAGCACAATTTCAGCGTTCTCAAAAATGAGCCGTACATTTCTATGGCAGACTGTAAACGTGCTCAAAGGGCACGTAAGACATCTGCACCATGTGATAATTAAACTGCACCGAACACCCATCAACAGGGAGTTCTGTTGGCAAAAGCAGACGCCTAGACATAATAATGAAAGTCCGCGTGGTGTAGGAGTTTTAGATTATATGTTTAGAGCGGGAAATTAAACATACCTCAAACAGTGCTCCGTTATAACCTGGTCTGATTAAAATTTATTGACTTGATTTCCGTATCGTTTTTTTTTAAAAACATTTTTTGCGTCTACGATTTGGAATACTGTTTTTCTGATTTGTTTATGGTCCACGTTGAAGCTCATTATTCAGTTCTATTGAGATTGTTGAGTTATGAGGAAGTAATCAACATTAGAGGACAAAGAGGTTTTATGCAAATATGGATAGATAGAGGTTGTATGCAAATATGGTTAGATAGAGGTTGCCACATTAAGAAGGTAGCCACGGATATGTAGAGCATCAAATTGAACCAACAAGAAATATGAAGATTGAATTGTGTGATACCATAATGAGAAGACAGGGAATAAGCATCAGTTTGCATGTAGGAGATGCAATGGTTGGAAAGTTGTTGAGTGTGAAGATGAAGAAATAAAAAGGTAATGATGGTTAACATGACGATGAAGCTGGCGTAGAACCTTGATTCCATAGGCTCTTTCTTTCTTTTCTTTGTGTTTTTCTTTCTTTCTTTCTTGTTCTTTCTTTCTTTCTTTCTTTTCAGTATCATATACTATTTCTTTCTTTCTCATTTCATTAGAATTTTGTGTGTGATAATATCTCTAGAATTGCCTCATGTAATTCTAGGCGGTCTATGAAGAGATAAAGAAAGAATAGGAATAATGATGCATGTCGTACAAGGCAACTAATACGAAGTTGGGAATGAGGCTGGCAACCTCGTGTAAAATAAATTGCCACATAAATCATCTCAGCACGATCACGTGATTGCTTGCTTCAGGCTTCCCGAAAGGGGAGACAAACTACACAGATGGTTCCATACTCCGTAAGGACTGCAAAAGAAAAAGTTCGATAACCTATTAATTTGTCGCCCCTGGCTCTCATTCTAACTACTTTATTTGTATGTTTTAAAGGCATGCCATGATTACAATATAGACCAGCGCTTGTCAACCTGTTAATTCTGGAGGAACCCAGTGAAATAATTTTCATGTCTCACGTAGCCCCTGCATACAAATTATTATATCTACAGCTCATTGCATCGTAGCGTTATAAGTAAGTGTAAATAAAATAATCCAATAATAAATTGTCAATGTGGTTTTGAGTAGAGAATTTGTTGTCTTTTTCTGTGGATCTATTTACTATGGTCAACTTATTAGCCTACTCTGTCTGTGTTGTTCTTCCTCCACACAAATGATATTAACTCTAAATCAGTAACGTAGATAGAACTACTCTAATACAAATCAGTAACGTAGATAGAACTACTCTAATACAAATCAGTAACGTAGATAGAACTACTCTAATACAAATCAGTAACGTAGATAGAACTACTCTAATACAAATCAGTAACGTAGATAGAACAACTCTAATACAAATCAGTAACGTAGATAGAACCACTCTAATACAAATCAGTAACGTAGATAGAACAACTCTAATACAAATCACTAACGTAGATAGAACTACTCTAAAGAAATCAGTAACGTAGATAGAACTACTCTAATACAAATCAGTAACGTAGATAGAACTACTCTAATACAAATCAATAACGTAGATAGAACTACTCTAATACAAATCAGTATCGTAGATAGAACAACACTAATACAAATCAGTAACGTAGATAGAACTACTCTAATACAAATCAGTAACGTAGATAGAACTACTCTAATACAAATCAGTAACGTAGATAGAACAAACTGCAGGTGTTCTTTTTTAAAAATTAAATTTCCTACTTTATTTTTTTACCGTATCGAAGTAGGCCTAAAAGTCGTATTACAAATTTCTACTCCCCAAGATGCAAATTAAATATGATATGTGCTTGAGTGAGCACGGTCCTATACTGCCCTGCCATACAGGGCTGCTTGGTCACTGCCCACCACTGCGAGCGATAACATCGCCCGGTGTGCAACGTTAAAAAAGACTTAATTTTTTTCAGTATTGATCTTTAGCGGAACCCCTAGCGACCTCTCGCGGAACCCTAGGGTTCCATTTAACCCCGGTTGAGAAACCCTGGTCTAGACCGACCAGTAATGGTTGTATCAGGTCAGATTCTATGTCACCTTCGTTGGATTTCTGGAACATTGTAATGTCCTGTCTATGTCTTCTGTAGGGAACATTGAAGTACCCAGTCTACAGACTCTTATAGACTGTCTATTTAATTCCAAGAGGACTGCTAAAAAAGGTCATGTATGTGACATTGTTAAGAAAGTTAGGCATGCGGTAGTGGGTGAGTGAAAGAAATAGAATTGCGAATATATGAACCCTGCAGTGGTAGTACAAAGATATTGCTTCAGTACTTCATGTTTTGTGAGAAAGTTTAGTTACGCGCATGTTATGAATCCAGATGGCTAGTGGATCATGTGACATGTCAGGTGATATGGTCAGATGATGTTATCCATGCAAGAACGCGAGGGCAGAAGTAAGTAGTGCAGTAAACAGTCGATAGTTAGAAGTTAACCAAGTTCAATTTCAGATTATCGTCAAATTTGTAAATTGTTCTGGGTGTTTGAGAAGTCACGTGCTACTTTTTTATATCCTCACTTGTATCTATTAAATGTACAAGTAGTAGTCCCCTTCAGTCATATTTGACTTCTTGCTGTAAGGACCCGGCGTTGCCCGGATTTTTTCCTAGTAACTGTTTAGGAAACTTATGAAACGTCAAAATCAAACTATAATATTTTGATATTCGAGTGAAAATGAATTTTCATTTAAGTTAATGACTACCGCTTTAAGTGACTATTCTCGTGCCTTGTTTACAGTAATTGCAAATGAAAGCCGCATTAAATATTGTTATTCCTTGTGACATCGCTTACTAATTTAACTTTTTTAGACTTAGGATTGATTTTTTTTTCGAAAGATTTTCTTTTCTTCGGTTAAAGCTATTTTTTTTAAAATCACACTGTGGCAGGCTAAAGAAATGTTTTTAAATTTCACCACGTAGTTTTAAAATACTGTAAGGGAATTTATAGAGAATATACAAACATACATTCAGATGGGTACTCGTGTTTAACAATAAAAATAGAAAATTTCAAATAAATCAACATGAATCAAATTAGACGCAGCAGTAGCATCAGGCGTGGATAGACGGAAGTTATTTAAACAACCAGACTAAAGCCAGACATTTTCTAAATTTTTGTACTAAGCAGGGACATAGATTTATAAAACAAATTCTGAAGTACCGACATACCAAAAGTGAAAGCGAATGAATGAATAAATTTGCTTTTTCAATCAAAATAAATATACATTCACATGAATTGAATACATATTTTACAAAAAGCTACCAGCTTATTTTTATTTATTTATTTTTTTAACCGAAGCGGTTGAAACCAAATTATGTTACCTGGCAACATGTGACAAACTTACTTCCATTTAAAAGGTCCTTCAACGATTATAACTATTTAATAATTTTGTTTTCTGCACTTATTTGTAATAATTTTTTTTTTTAACCAAAGTGGTTGGCACCAAATTTTGTTACCTGGCAATATGCGACAAAATTACTTCCATTTAAACGGTCCTTCAACAATTAAAACTATTTAATAATTTTGTTTTCTTTAACAACTAAAGTTTTTACTATAAAATTACATAAAAATAATTGCACCGAAAAAAGAGACTATCGAGTGAGTTAGATTTTACATATTTTGATAGTTTTACAATTTACATTCGTTTGACGACGTATTTTAAACATGCTGTAAAAATAAATACTTTAAATAGATTTTCATTAACATTTAACACGCACAATGCATGCTGATCCTTACAGAACAATTGTTTTTTCCTTTGCGTCTGATATTTTGCTGTAATACCCTGTTCAACCAAAACCCGTTGAAGGGTTACAAACGGTTATATTGGGGTATATAGTGTGTTAACGTCTTCGCTGGTATCAAGGTTCCTAGTCCTGGAAATGGTTCGTTCGTTCGTGTGTCTGCTATGTTGCTGTTATAGCGTGTTGTTTTTTCGGTGCTAGCAGGTGGATAGTCCTGAAAAGGACTGGTCTTTAAAAGGACCACTAGCTGATTGTCTGGTTACCTCTTCTTTGCTTGTATGTTTATGGTGTGGTGGCGTGTTCATGGTGTTCATATCCTGCTTCCCTATCTGGCTTGTGTGGTTTTGTTTGCTTTTGCCCTCCTCGCTTCCGACTCCCGTGTCCTCCTCCCCTCCTGTATTTGTAATAGAGCCTTTTCTATTATTGCTGGGAGAAGTTTTTCTAATGTTTCGTCGATGACCTCTTCGCCTGATTGCTCGTTTGTTTTGGTAGCTCTTGTGTTTGAAGTCATTTCCTCCACGGCTCTTCGTTCCGCTTCGATTCTTTTGAGGATTTCTGAGTTTTCTTCTGTCAGCTTTGTCAGCTTCCTGACATCTGCTTCTATCTGCTGCTGAACTCTTTTCATTTCTTCCAGCATTTCTTTAGCGTTCTGTAGCTCAGTTACGTCTTCACTGTCAATTTGTTTTTCGAGAGTCTGCCTGCTTTTGTTCTCGCCCTGGAGTTTCCATTTAATTTCTTTTACTTCCGCTTTCAGCTGATGTAACTGTCTTCTGTCAATCGTGCGCTGTTTGTCTGCAATATCCGCAGCCACTCTGTGTTTTGCCTCTTTGAAAGGTATGTTTTTGGACCAGGCCTCCTTCAAGATGCTCTTTGTTTCCTGAAACACAGGGCAGCCTCGGTACCTTGCCCCGTGGTTTCCGAGGCAGTTTGCACAGGTACGGTTTGTGTTCATAGCTTTGTAGTTGTGGTCCTCCTTCGCCCTGGGGCAGTCGCCAAATTGGTGGTTTCCCGCGCAATATCGGCAGACTGCGTCCCTCCTGCATGTTTTCTTGGTGTGTGAAAACTGCTGGCAGTTAGAGCACTGCATCACCGGAGGGATATATTCTTCTGTTTTTTTTTTTTGTTATTGCTCGACACCAACGACTGTGTACCTTTTATAAAGTTTAATTGGACGTACACACTCGACAGCACAGATAGTGACAAATCACAGGTTGCCATAATACATAATAGTACAGTGGACAAATGGTCTTGCAATGTTACATGGGCACTCATGTAGAATAATGGTATAATGGACTGTCAATAGCCAAGCACTCAGTATCGCCCATACATATATCATCTGACGTCACTGACTGAGCACGTCAGCTTGTAAACAATATTTCAGATGACTTCTAAACCTAATCTCGTTTAGCAACGATTCTTCAACATAATGTTCAGCACATATTTTTCCATATAATAATATTGAACCGCTAACAATGGGTTCTCATGTGTAGCAGTGATCTCTGGACTGATCAAGCGATAATACGGGCATCCCTTTTCTCTTCTTGAAAGTCCTACATGTTTTGGTTCCAAGATGGCTCCACTCGTGAACTGTCACTCACGTTTGAATACAGATAATGAATCTGTTCTAAAGTTAGTCATTCATACAACATTTCGTTGCTCTGTAGATTTGGTCATGAACAATAGACTGCATTCTACAGAATATAGTGCTGCTAGGAATCGAAGTCGTTTTTCATCGAGTCAAATATATTCTCTTAAACATTCAAATCGTAATTATCGACAATGGTGGCTTCGATCGAGAGTTCATAAGAGTATCTTTGATTACCTTGGTAGAGGGAATATGAAACTGCCATTCCTTGGCAAGATGAATAAACACTGGGGTAAAGCATACACGATAGGTCTAGACGACTATCACTTTCCCCAAAACCACTGAGATCACTTTTTTCAAGGCATCAAGCCGACATAGCAAAACACACACAGTCCCTATCAGGACGAAGCCAAATCACACCACTCAAGCGACACATCCGCCGAATAGCCTTTGACCTCTCTAGAGACAACAGAACATATAGTTCGACTTAGATATGTAAAGATATACAGATATAAGACAGACTTGTCCTACTCAGACAAACAATACACATAAATTCAGGCCATAGATATTCTGAAGCAAGAACAATCTATTATTACCCAAACAACGAATAAATCGCAGTAAAATGTATTTATCCGCGGAGTTCAAGGGAAGTAACTCAATAATGACTTTCCCTTAAGCACTAAAAAATTACCTATGTATAATATTGTAAGATATCAAAGACTGCACGTAACAGTCTTACCACACCTCCCGGGAAAAAAAAAAAAGTTCCATTTTTTTTTTTTGAAATACATCTAGGAGCAACGTACAATAGGCTCACAACGCATGAATAATGCGCAGATGAAAATATCAGGAATACCTATAACGCCTAATATGAGGCTAAGTCGACTTATGGAGCGACTGGTGAGAATGTGTCTCATAAACTGAGAGAAATTATTTCTCTACAAGTATATTTTTCCAGGAAGGTGTCATCAAAGTATAATACAATTCTGGCAATTACACAATGCCTAAAAAATTCATATCATCACTACGTATTAGATATCTTAAATTTATGATTTATGAAGTAAAAATCATCAAAGCACAGCGGTGAATAAACATACATGAACCGCTATGTAGTGATACAATCATTATATTATTAAATTACAAATGTGTATCTATCATGATATAGAAAAGGAACTACTATAGAACTAGACATATCAAGAAGTCTAAGCCCTAATAGTTATGTGGAATCATGTGGGCATCTTGACAGAATGTCTGCCATCACATTATCTGATCCCCGAATAGCTCGCACAGAGAAATGAAAAGGTTGAAGAGCAATTGCATATCGAGTAGACCTCGAGCTCTTCAAATTCTTACTCTGTATAGCAGTAAGAGCTTTTTGGTCTGTTTCTACTATGAAATGTGCGCCTAGAAGGAATCTCTGTAGTTTGAGGATCGACCAAACCATAGCTAATAGCTCACGGTCTAAAACCGAATAATTCCTTTCTGCCGCATTAAGTTTTCTGGAAATATACATTACAGGATGCAGAGTTCCAGAGTACTCTTGCATTAGTGCCGCTCCAATCCCAGTGGATGAAGCGTCACTACGAAGAACGAATGTCTTATCTTTAGTGGGTAGCACTAAAATAGGTGGTGTTGAAAACAGTGTTTTAATCTTATCCAGAGAGCATTGGCATTCCTGAGACCAGTGGACCACATTAGGCGAACCTTTCTTTAGAAGTGTTGAGAGAGGTGCCATGATAGAGGATAGATTCTGAATGAATCTGCCATAAAATTGAATAAGACCTAACAGACTTCTCACCTGTTTTTTTAGTCTTAGGGATTGAGATGTTAAGTATCTTACTAGTATTATGGTCCTCTGTCTTTAGGAAACCATGACCAACTCGGTGGCCTAGGAAAGAAATTTCGCTAAAACCAATATAGGCTTTAGAGGGTTTCGCTGTCAGGTTGTGCTCACGCAAAGTAGACAGCAATTCATCTAACCCTGAATAGTGATCTTCCCAAGTATCGCTGAAAAGACAGATGTCGTCTAGATATGCAATGACATCTGACCGATAAGATAGGATTCGGCGCATCATGCGTACGAACGTAGCTGGTGCGTTCATAAGACCGAAAGGCATAAAATTCCATTGGAACAAACCTCTAGGTGTTGAAAAAGCCGTGAGAGGTTTGGCGCGTTCAGATAAAGGAACTTGCCAATATCCCTTAGACAAATCAAGTTTAGTGAAAAAATGAGATTTGGAGAGTCGAGTAAGTAGCTCTTCCAGTAAAGGCATAGGTTCGGCATCGAACTTCGTTACTTGATTCAATTTTCGATAGTCAACGCAAAGACGTATGTTATTGTCTTTTTTACGCACAATAACCATCGGCGAAGAATACGCAGAGGTGGATGGTTCGATTATTTTCAAATCTATCATCACATCCAACTCTTTCTCGACCTGTGCTTGGAAATGTATAGGTATAGGATAAGGTCTAACCCTAATAGGAGTATGGTCAGTTAGCACAATGTCATGTTGAATGACATTAGTTTGTCCAGGGATGTCAGTGAGTACATCCTGAAATGTTTGCAACATAGTTGAAACTTGTCGCTGTTCTCCTAGAGACAAATCAGGAGAGACAGTAACGTTCTTCCATGATTCACTGGAATGAAGTGGGATCATTGGAAGAGGAAGATTTACATCTGAAAAACTTGTTTCCTCATCCTGTATCACGGACAGTGATGAGTAATGACCATGTGGTACTGGAGAATTGTCCGTTGCTTGGAAAATGGGTTGCAAATAATCCGGACGTTCATGGAATTCAGTAAGCATATTGATGTGGAAGGTTTTATGCTTCCCATCAATATCGACAATATAGTCGACATCGGAAATTTTCGATATTATATCGTACGGACCTTTCCAAGAAATAAGTAATCTGTTTTCCCTACAAGGTAGTAATACAAATGCTTTGTCACCAGGACAAAGTTGTCGTAAGCATCTCTTCTTATTGGCAAATTGCCTTGCCTTCTGTTCGCAAATTCAGAAGAAGAAGTTGCTAATTTGCATGCTTCGATAATCTTTTGTCTCAACGCGATGACATATTCGTAGGATGACTTTGTGTCATCGTCAATATTGTCAGATGTTATGAGATCGTGAAGCAACGACATAGGGCCACGCGGACGCGCGCCAAAGACGAGTTCAAAGGGAGAAAATCCCGTATGTTCATTGGGTACCTCTCTGTAAGCGAAGAGGGCCGCAGGTAAAACTCTGTCCCAGTCTTGAGGATGATCCTCAGTTATCTTCCCCAGTAAGTTTTTAAGTGTTCTATTAAGGCGTTCGACCATACCATTAGACATTGGATGGTAGATACTACTTAAAGATCTATCTATCTGCAGGGTAGACATTACTTGAGACATGGTATCTGATATTAGTTGGGTGCCATGGTCTGACAATATCTCTCCGGGGAACCCCAGACGAGAAAATATAAGCCAAAGAGCATCTGCAATATCAGCAGTAGTAATGCTCTTCAGAGGAATAGCCTCTGGCCAACGTGTGCACATATCAACACACGTCAAGATAAACTGATGTCCTCTGGCAGACTTGATCTTAAATGGACCAATAATGTCTATGGCCATTTTTTGAAACGGCCGAATAGGAATGTCCGCCGCCTGAATGGGTGCAGCATGCCGTGGACCTTTGGATTTAACTTCCTGACATACTTTACAAGATCGACAATAAATCCGTATGTCCTTGTTTACCAATGGCCAAAAGAAAGCCGCAAGGACTCTTGACTTAGTACGGGAAAAACCCATGTGTCCAGCACACTGAGAGTCGTGAGCGTGCTGCAAAATTTTAACTCTCAAATTCTTGGGAACCAGGATTTGAGAATGACTTGACGTAATGGAGTCTTGAACCATACGTACAAGTACGCCATTCTTCTTTGTAATCCACGATTTACGACTTGTGTCCTTATTCGGATCACCTTTAGTTGCAAGAATGAAGAATTTCTTCAGAGTGGGATCATCTTCTTGCTGTTTTATAAACGAGTCACGAGAAATTTCCAAGGGATTATCTTGGTTATGCACTTCATTATCTTCAGTAGATGAAGTTTGAGGCACATTAAGAGCCTGAGCTCTAGTGACTACAGCGTTAGCAATCTGCATGTTTTGCCTTTCCCAAGTGGAAATTTGTTGCGGAGTGCATTCCTTGACTCCATGAATGCGACCGATGATGAGGTCAGCGATCGGATTCGGAAGAAGACATGCGTGTACATCTCCTGTAAAGAAAGGAGTAGCAATCCTAATGATAGCGGTAGAGTATTTCTCTAATGTGCCGCCAAATGTTACACATTTGACTACTTGTCCAGTGGCACGGGAAGGATCTACGAGTGACTGCCTAACACCAATTGTGGTGCATCCAGAATCAAATAGCACAGAGACTGGATTGTTATTCACTAAACCCTTATGTAAGACAAGAGACCCTCTTCCATCATGCGCGACTGATGCTGGAAGAGCAGGAAGAGGATGGCCACAGCTTAAAGTAGTCACTGTGGTTGGCTCAAATAACGTTTTGCATTGGGGGCACTGAGATGCTCTCCCAAAATCAAAAGCGGCACATGCCATATTACTAGCATCATTATTATCTTTACTCTGTTTATAGGCTTCATGGGACTCTTGTTGTGCAGAGTTTGCCTGAAAATGTGGTTTATGTCTTTTGTATTGAGATCTACCTCGGTTATTATCACCTCTGTAGTTATTGTTACCTCTATTGTAACCCCTATTTGGGTTTGAGTCATAGTACCCTTGGTTACCATTATCATATTCATTATAATGAGTATCTCTGTAATTATGATCTTGTTGACTCCAAGACGGATAACCCTGATAGTTTCTATAATTACTTCCTCTACGGAAATTCCTATAATTATGACCACCCCTGTGTCGAGAGCTATCAGGTCGTCTCCAGTTCTTTGAAGAAGAACCCTGAAATGATTGGTTACCTTGGTTTTGATAACTATTATGGTTACCTTTTTTATCAAATCTGTTTTGAGGTCCCTGAAATCTGTGTGAATAATTGGGATTGTATGGTGTTGCTGAAGCAACTGGCATACTCTCCTTAATCTTAGTGTTGCCAAAAGTCACGTCGGGGTGTGCAGTGACATATTGGGAACAATATTCTTCCATTTCTTTTAGAGATTTAGGTTTACGCTCATGTATAAATTCAAGGAAAGGTTTGTTCACACATGACATAATCTTATCTCTGAGCAACAAATCCATAAGTCCTTCATACGTTTTTTCGATTTTGGAAAGCTCAATCCAACGATCAACTGTGAGACGTGCCTTTGCAGTGAATTCTGAGAATTCTACCCCCGTCTCAGGTACCATCGTCTTAAATAAAAGGCGATAGCCTTCCTCACTTAGCTGATATTTTTTTATCAAAGCCGCCCTAATGACATCATAATTATCCTTATCTGCTTCTCCTACAAGGCATAATCTAGTCAAAGATTCACCTTTCAAGTTTTCTGATAATTGATTAGCGTATTGTGATTTATCCACATTATGTGTACGACAAGAACGTTCAAATCTATCCAGCCAGAATGTAATATCGTCACTGGACTGATTGAACGGTGGAACCTTAACCTTGTAAGTAGAAGGTTTACCATTACCACTAGATGCCTGATTAACATTACTCATACTTGTCAATCTCAATTTTCTCCAACTCAAATTCATGTTCTCTTATTGCTTTTTTCTCTTCAGCATCTAATCTTTTTTGTTCAGCCTCCCTGTCTAATCTTTTTTGTTCAGCCGCAGCTTCTCTTTCCAATTTTTTTTGTTCAGCTTCACTGTCTAATCTTTTTTGTTCAGCCGCAGCTTCTCTTTCCAATTTTTTTTTGTTCAGCTTCCCTGTCTAATCTTTTTTGTTCAGCTTCACTGTCTAATCTTTTTTGTTCAGCTTCACTGTCTAATCTTTTTTTGTTCAGCCGCAGCTTCTCTTTCCAATTTTTTTTGTTCAGCTTCAAATCTCCTTTCCTCTACCTGCATCTGCAATTTCTTTTGTTCAGCAGCAGCCTCAGCTTCTTTTTCTAATCTTTTCTCTTCCGCCATAGCTTTTCTTTCTTCTGCAGCTAATCTTTTCTCTTCTGCAGCTAATGCTTTGTCATATTGAGCAACTGCCCATTGTTCTAATTGTTGACCAGTCTTATCAAGAGCTTTCCCTTGAGTAATGAAATAATCTAGAGTAGACATGATGCCTAACAATAATACTAATCACCTGAATCAATAATAATACCCCAAGTTCTCAATGACCTGATTAATCAGTATACTATCCCAATATCTGTGGGTCACAAGCCTTTAATAAGGTCTTGTATAATAGTAATAATAATCAGGTACTGGTCTATACCATAATCCAAGTGCAGTGCACAGGCAATTGTGTCTTATGAAATATACCCATATAAAACATATGTCAACCAACAGAATACATAAAGTACAAATAGGACTGACAATACAAGAACGTTTGCAGAAATCAAAATAAATCAAATAGGGAAATCAATGAAGATAATCACTGAATCTGCAAAGAATAACAACACAAATGACGTCACAATATATGAATATAAATTATGAATAGAACTGAAAGATAGAAAAGGTTAGACCAACAAATTACAAACAAATCAAAACAAAACTAAAGAACAAAGAAATATTACAAAAATAACAATAATTACAGACTTCACAGCTAACACAAAAGCAACAGTTGTCGCAGCAAATTTTCAATCAAGAAAATTGCACCTATAGAAAACGCCCACAACGGACCCTCTATGACGTGGGATACTCTGTTGTGAGGACGCCGCCCAACCTTAAACACAACCCGCTGACATAGAAACTAACATACTATACAAACAAATAACATGTAAGCATAAATATATATAAATTATGTGTATGATAGTATGTGTTGCAAAATAGGCTCAGTCTTACAGTAATGGCAAAGTTATTTTTCATGAAAACAAACAAACTGCCACTTTATTCAATTAAACATTCTGGCCTTAAATATTAAAGTTCATATATGGCAAACAAGAAGATCCATCGATGAAACCAGGACTTCTTAGTTCACAAATACTGTCTTTCTGTTAACACTGACAAGAATTGATCCAACTGTTCTGTGAAACTCTATAATGTCTAGTGTAAAAAATGTCAACAACGCTGACCTACATACTGCATTCACTTGACAGGTCACGTGACGAAGCGTTGACAAAGAGCAAACCAATACTGCAAGTGTGTCGTATCAGCCACAGGAAACGGTCTGGTATCGGTAATCTGTTGACTTCTGAATTTCTGCGAGGTCAAACCCAGAAAGCTGGTCCACCAGTTGATAAAGTTGATATTTAGTTGGATATAATATATGTTGATAAAGTACACCAGAACACTCCTAGGCGGGAAGACAGGCGTCTATCATCATCAGTTGACAAGATCCCTATGGTGTTGCCTGCCCCACTGTAGTGTATGGAATGTCAACTTGACCTACGCAGTGTTGTGTAGACATGGATGGAGTGTATAATGTGCGAATGATGATAAGGGTTCGTGTTGTTGACAAATGTTCTCTTCTCACACTCATGTATGACCGGAAGTCATCGACACCAACGACTGTGTACCTTTTCTAAAGTTTAATTGGACGTACACACTCGACAGCACAGATAGTGACAAATCACAGGTTGCCATAATACATCATAGTACAGTGGACAAATGGTCTTGCAATGTTACATGGGCACTCATGTAGAATAATGGTATAATGGACTGTCAATAGCCAAGCACTCAGTATCGCCCATACATATATCATCTGACGTCACTGACTGAGCACGTCAGCTTGTAAACAATATTTCAGATGACTTCTAAACCTAATCTCGTTTAGCAACGATTCTTCAACATAATGTTCAGCACATATTTTTCCATATAATAATATTGAACCGCTAACAATGGGTTCTCATGTGTAGCAGTGATCTCTGGACTGATCAAGCGATAATACGGGCATCCCTTTTCTCTTCTTGAAAGTCCTACATGTTTTGGTTCCAAGATGGCTCCACTCGTGAACTGTCACTCACGTTTGAATACAGATAATGAATCTGTTCTAAAGTTAGTCATTCATACAACATTTCGTTGCTCTGTAGATTTGGTCATGAACAATAGACTGCATTCTACAGAATATAGTGCTGCTAGGAATCGAAGTCGTTTTTCATCGAGTCAAATATATTCTCTTAAACATTCAAATCGTAATTATCGACAATGGTGGCTTCGATCGAGAGTTCATAAGAGTATCTTTGATTACCTTGGTAGAGGGAATATGAAACTGCCATTCCTTGGCAAGATGAATAAACACTGGGGTAAAGCATACACGATAGGTCTAGACGACTATCACTTTCCCCAAAACCACTGAGATCACTTTTTCAAGGCATCAAGCCGACATAGCAAAACACACACAGTCCCTATCAGGACGAAGCCAAATCACACCACTCAAGCCACACATCCGCCGAATAGCCTTTGACCTCTCTAGAGACAACAGAACATATAGTTCGACTTAGATATGTAAAGATATACAGATATAAGACAGACTTGTCCTACTCAGACAAACAATACACATAAATTCAGGCCATAGATATTCTGAAGCAAGAACAATCTATTATTACCCAAACAACGAATAAATCGCAGTAAAATGTATTTATCCGCGGAGTTCAAGGGAAGTAACTCAATAATGACTTTCCCTTAAGCACTAAAAAATTACCTATGTATAATATTGTAAGATATCAAAGACTGCACGTAACAGTGATGTAGATTTCTGGACTGTCATCGGGCTTTGGTGCAGCGTCTCTGGGGCAGATGAGGCCTCAGCTGTCGACTCGGGTACGTGGGGCGGTTGCCACATGGCTACAAGCTCCTGACTTCTTTTCTCTCTTCTTTCCAGCATCTGTTCTATCTGTTATAACGCTCTCCTCCTTTCTTCACGATCTTGTATCTGTTCTATCTGCTCTAACGCTCTCATCACTTCTTCATCATCTAGGTCAGGGACGTTTGCATCTGCCCTCTCCTCTGCCTCGCAAGGAGTGGGGCCGCTCAGACTCTCAGTCGGGTCGACACACGTCACAGTTACCTCCGTCGTCGTGTCAAGAGTTGGAGAAGGATCGGTCCTGGCACGAGTACTTGGGGCAGTCTTGCTCTCTGGCTGTCTGTCTTTGTTGCTTGTGGCTTTTTTTGTTATTCCCCTGGCTGTTCTGCGCTGGTGGGCTGGTGTAAACCTTCCTCTTTTTGTCGTGTGGTTTATTTCGGGTCATTTTGACGATAACGCGATCTTTCCTCGAATAGTGGCGTCCTGTGAAAGATGTTGGTGTTTTGTTCACTGGTTATCGGTTATGTTGCGCTGAATGGTTATGCTTGATTTGTACAGAACAATCAATGGTTTTAAAATATTTATCGATACAGCTCCGATGCAATTTGAAACCGCGTGGCAAAATCAGTTAAAATTACACAGTTAAAATAAAAGAAAGTGCTACATAAAACTGGGTTCTTTTCTATTTCCCATTAAATTAAAGGTGTGTAGTTAAACATTTTTAATTATCTTGTTAAATATGAAAACGTATTAATTATTACTAATTATTAATTACAAACATAAAATAATAGTTCTAACATTTGTGTTACGTCCCTTGATATCTCTCGGATATCTATTTATTTGATTATTGCCCCTGAGAATTAAATGGCTTGTTTACACTTTATACAAAAACTTTAAATTAAATCTATGTCATAATTACAAAATTAAATTATGAAATAACTACATGGCGTTACCAGGCGGTAATTAAAGAGATTCTGTGCCATAATTCAATAAGAAATAATAAGGCATGCGGATTTGTATTAAGAACATACAATCAAATAACGCGACACTGCCTTTTATTTATATAGATGGCAATGCTCCCTAGAGGTGATAGCCCTGCCGCTTTTTGTTTTCTTCAATAGATGCCATATAACTAATACCTTTTATTGTTCTTTTTGGATTGCACAATCATCATCACCAAGTACCATATCTAGTGGCGTAGGAGATCATGTCTCTCCACAACTTCCTGTCTTTAGTACAATTTATCAATTCTGTTATTGACTTCTTTCCATGCCACGATATCAAATTGCCCATTATTTACTCTCTTTGTCTTACTCTATCTCTTTGTCCATCAATATTACCTGTTTTTACTATATATTTCAGCTTTCCTCTTCGCATAACATGGCCAAAGAAAGTGGGTTACTTCTTTCTAACTTGTAAAGTAAGTTTTCTTTGCGCATTAGTCTCTGTCAGGACACCCTCATTAGTCTCTGTCAGGACACCCTCATTAGTCTCTGTCAGGACACCCTCATTAGTCTCTGTCAGGACACCCTCATTAGTCTCTTTTAGGACATCCTCATTAGTCTCTTTTAGGACATCGTCATTAGTCTCTTTTAGGACATCCTCATTAGTCTCTTTCAGGACATCCTCATTAGTCTCTTTCAGGACATCCTCATTAGTCTCTTTCAGGACATCCTCATTAGTCTCTTTCAGGACATCCTCATTAGTCTCTTTCAGGGCATCCTATTTACTCTTTTTTGGCTGTCCAATGTATTTTTAACATTCTTCTGTAAAACCACATCTCTGTGGCCTCTAGTGCTTTCCCTAGTTGTTTACTAATTGTCCATGACTCACTCCCATATATGGCACAGTACAGGAAAGATTATCATGAACTGGCATAAAACCGATGCTGCTCGGGAAGAGTCGTGAATTAATGGATTGTTACGAAAAAATCTTGAGATCATGGTGTTGATTATTTTTACTGGCTCGGTTGGTGGTGCATATGTTGATTGTTGTAGCGAATGTCGTTTTCACGGTTCGTATTCTCAAGATGTTATATGTGCTTATGAAGACACCATGACTGGTACAAGAATATTGAAACTGGTCAAAATACACGTATAATCAATAATGGCATCACAAGGAATCTCTGGTTTGCACGGCATATAAAATACGTTGAGTAGACACCAATAAGTCTTTGACCGATTCAACTATCAACTAGTCGAGACGCGAGCTAGTTGGAGCACTGCGGTAAAGACGAAGATATATGGCCTCCTAAAATTTCATAATAAAATGGTGGCTAGACTTGCATTTTTCAGCAACAGCCCAACATGGCTGATCAATAACGTAATGGCGTTATAGCTCATTATAACAGCCACATGAAGAATGCGTTTGCAAACTATAATGTATCCCACAATAGGGAACAGTACAGAAATACGTCCTTTCTGGACGATGTCTACTTGAGAAAGGCCCCGAACGTTAATCGTTTAGTAACAAGCGCGGACGATTGCTAACGTCACAAAGAGACACTGCACCATTCATTGGTAGTGCGTTATCGTCTGAATTAAAAATCATTTATACAAAAGTAAAAAGCGCTCAGCTATATCTCTGAAAGTATAGGCATATGCCTGAGAGTATAAACATATCTTGACATGGGTGAATGTTCAACTTGTTTAAGTCGTTTATGAGCTTAGTGCATACGGCAGATGTTTGTTGGTTTCTGTTACTCACGTCAGTCCGTGTATTGCTCCCTTACACTCACTCACACATACACACACTCATATCTTCAGCATCATCATCAGCTACATTATATTTATTGCAGATTCAAAGCTAGTATAACGTTTTCTATTAGTCAGTTCTTTGATTTTATAGATGCGCTGTTGACGAGAAATCGGACACGGAATAGAACATTTAAAGGTTTATATCTGTGGCTATTTCTTTCTGTCATTTCGCATAACTTTAGTTATTAGACTTCGTTATACAATTAGTATATTCGTTGAGATCCAAGAAGTTACAGATTTTCAAATATGTGTGCTACTAATACTACAATTAATAGATAAAAGTGAGGATATAAAACGTAGGACTTGACTTCTCAAACACCCAGAACAATTTACAAACTTGACGATCCTCTGAAATGGAGCTTGGTTAACTTCCAACTATCGACTGTTGACTTGACTACTTACTTCTGCCTTCGAATTCTTGTATGATAACACCGTCTGACCATATCACCTGACATGTCAAATGACACACAAGCCATGTGGGTTCATAACATATTTCACGACTGAAATGGTTTGACAAGATGACTAGTGTGGTACTGATAACAAGAACCACACAAGCGTCAGTTGAACACCAAGGGAAGAGAAAACACTGGCGTCGGCGTTATGAGAACATTACAAGGCTGTCTTATGTTCTGGAAACCCACGATAAATAGAAAAGCATATGGTAGAAAGATCTTGAACGGATGGCATCAGACAGGAAGGATTATTGAAAGCCTTTTCTCCTTCGGAATCTAAAGAGCAATGCTGAACGACTACCAGATGATTATATCCTTCTGCCTCGATTTGGCGTAACCCAAGGAAGTTTGCTTGATTAACGAATGTTTTGAGAGGGACTTTGTGGCGAAATGTAGATGTCAACAGGATGCTTGCAAAGTCACGATCTATTTTAAAACTTCTACTTCATTATTTGTATTTATTGGATACACGTGAAACAAATGTGAATATGTCACGGCGCGATTTCGCAGTGCATCTGCTGTACGAAAAATCAGACTGGCAACATTGAGGTTGGGAACATTGGGATAACTAAACCGGAACGTCATGTGACTAGCGGAAGCTGGAAAAATATTAGGCGCGAAGTTAGGCAGTGAGTTTGCTAGCCAGCGTCCGAGTGAGGACGGATATATTTTCCCTTGCCAGCATTCTTGCTGTGAAGTTCATGCCATGGACTGATTGTTATAAGTACTTGCCATATTTCGGTTTGAGTGGATTATGATGTGAAATTCTAGATTTGTATAGTATCTAGTGGGCATTTTCTACAGACCGCAGAGTTAGAGGTTGTCAATGAGTTGGGTGGTATTATTGTCACAGTTTTTGCCGTTCATTGTGAGCGATAGTCATTGCAGTGTTCATTCAGTAAGTCATACTGGATTGTATGATGCTGATAGATTGAGCTGTTATTGAGGCAAGTTACATTGGCATTATTATATTGTATTTCATACGTTTGTTGGCCGTGTGAGGCCTGTTTGTGTGCATATCTATTAAAGGGAAATTCCTGTTAAAGGTGTTGATTACTTATGTCAGCCATTGTTGTGTGGTTCTACTCCTAGAGGAGCGAGCCTGTTACTATTATTATTATTCTACAATCCACATTACAGTGGTGCAGCACAGTGGAGTGTTATCCATGATAAGTGCGTCTTGACAATATATATATTAAGGCTAATACACTGACAATTGTTGGAAATTATGAAGTCACGTGCCGATTGTACATTGAGTTGTAATGTTCATGTGTCATATCATTTTTTGCAGTAACATGACATTCAATTGTCTTTATTTTGAGGTTTGTTTTAATAAACAAGGCGGATAGAAGTTAAGAAATAAACATTTAAAAATAACTAGTGACTTCTCAGTGACTGTGATCATGTCTCGTGACATACGGCGGCTCCAATGAAATAACATTTATTATTTGTATCACGAAATGTGCAGGTGTGGAAAAGTTTATCATAATTAATAAAAAAAAAATGTTGAAAACTTCTGAAGCAGAATAAACAGAGTTTAGGAAGCGTTGAGAACCAAGGAAATACGAGATCGAGGAAATAGCTGAAGCTGTTATTAGAGCTTCCAACAATTTCTTGAAGTAGTAGAGGGTGGAAGGAGAGAGAGAGAGAGAAAGAGAGAGAGAGAGAGAGAGAACGAACGAACGAACTTTATTTTCGAAGGGTTAAGAATTGGGCGCGCAGGCCCGTCTAACATTCTGCCCTCATTTATCTTGCATACTTTATCCTTTCATTCCCACATGTTACTTTAAGCATTAATTTAAAGGTAAGCAACATTATAAAGTTAACATAACAGCATTCATTTACAGTATGCAATCATAATAAAAAATGAGTAGGTTTTTATGTAAACAAACAAGATAGTAATTGGGAAAAAGTTAAAATAAAATAAACAAAACAATAAATAAAAATAAATAATTCTGTATACTGACACACACTCATGCGGTCAAACCGTCTACAATTAATCTGTATTTTTTAATGTGTATTCAATCATCAATACAAAAATGACATAAACACATTCTCGCTTATATCCATACATTCTTGGTGGAAAATGAAATAATAATAATAACACTTTCTTACGCACTTCTGAGAGAGAGAATGAGAAAGTAAGAGCGAGACAGAAAGAAAGAGAGAGAGAGAGAGAGAGATAGAGAGAGAGAGAGAGACAGAGAGAGAGATGGAGAGAGAGAGAGAGAGAGAGAGAGAATGAGAACGTGAGAGCGAGATAGAAAGAAGGAGAGAGAGAGAAAGTCAGACTGAAAGAGAAAGAAAACAAAAGAACTTTATTTTAAATCATGTGAGAATGAGGCACTATGGTCCGTCTGACATCCAGTCCTTTATACTATTATTCATCCTTTATCTCGGTAGTCTTTCTTACTTACTTAGTCGTTCCTCTTCTACCGTGAGGTGTAGAGGTTTGGAAGAGAGAGCGCCAGACTATCCTATCGGCTGCCTTCCACCTGATCTGGTTCCATTCTAGTCCTGATTGTCTAATGTTGTCCTCCCAGCGGATGTGCCGTCCTGGATGTCTGGATCCCTGGCTTTTAGCGCAATAAAAATAATTCAAATTCAGTGGTATGCAGTTACACCTCTCTCTGGTAGAGAGAGAGAGAGAGAGAGAAAGAGAGAGACAAAGACAGAGAGAGAGGCAGAAAGGATACACAGAGAGAGGGACAAGAGAACGCCATTTTCAATCTCTACCTTTCACATCAAAAGACCGGGTCTGCATCATTTTATCACGTGGTATCTGTTTTGTTTTTGACGTGCTCACGTAAGGTCATCTAGGTTATCTGCTCCAAGTTCCGTTACACCTTTTCTTATTCTGTTATGTTAACTGATCAGGAAATATTAAATTATGTTCCACTGTTTTCTGTAATATTGTATTTCTAGAACAAGTTTTCTCATAAGCTGATGCTTATGTAGACTGGAAGGGTTGAAATTGTATGACACATGGGACCCAAAGATGCAGCAATAGAGAATGCAGTCAGCGACCCATAGCTTGACTGCTTGCATCAGAGTCAGCGAACCAGAGCTGACTAAGACCCTACTCTACCTCCACGTGGTGGTCCTGGAAACAGTCTGCATCACTGCAGTCTGGCTGAGCGAGTAGGGATCGCAGAGGGAAGGCAAACCCGGTCCCAAAAACTGCCGTGCTGAAGTCGGATGTGTCGGCCGAAAGGCGCAGATATCGCAGCTCCGGTGTAAACAGACACAACGCAACCAACGTCCTTTTCAGGACGAACGAGGAAGAAGAAGAAGAAGTATGACACATCACTAACGTAGAACTGAAGACAACAACCAGATTAGTACCAGAGGAACGAGAGATAAGAAGAAGACTCTGGATTGGGATAGGATACACTCCGATACATATTATGGAAACCTGTTGATAGCCTTACAAGGCATTCTTTATTCTGGAATCCCCAATGTAAAAGAGGTAGAGAAAGGCTGACAAACATGTAGAGGCGAAACCTGGAGACAAACATGTAGAGGCGAAACCTGAAGACAAACATGTAGAGGCAAAACGTGGAGACAGACATGTAAAGGCGAAACCTGGAGACAGACATGTAGAGGCGAAACCTGGAGACAGACATGAAGGGTTTAAAGAATACTTGGAAAGATTTTGAATGGATAGCACAGGACAAGACATTTTTCGAAGGCCTATGTCCCTTAGGGAGCTGATGAATTATGAAGATAACAACGATACCATGTCATTCGATCTTGTTCTTCTGTCTTCTCTTTCTGGTCGTTTTCATATTTAATTATTTATCCTACCAGTCTTCTTTGGTCTTTGTCCGCTGACTAACAAATCAACTTGTGACCATCCCGCCTGATGGCGTTTGGTAGGGCAGCAACAAACTGTCTCCACTTTGCTTGGTCGGCAGCCATCCTTCGTGTGGTGGTCCAGCTGTGGTTCGTGCTTTACATCTATGCCTCCACAGAAGCAAATTAGTAGCCAAATATTCAAACCAGATCCCAACAACATGTGGGTTTGTGGTGTACAACTAGTTCAAGACAAGAGATAACAGGAAACTTGGACATTAATATTTATCAGTCACCCACTTATGAGTCAGTAAACATGATGAGGGACTAGCACATTTATTTGGATAATGGACTAGTACATGAATATTTATGATGATGAATATGATAGAAAACTCTACACAGAGCGATACAACAGGAGGCAATCTGATCATCAGATGATTCCCCCCGTCGAACAAGTGTTTCGGCCCATTATTCTCCTTTACACTCTAAGGGGGTCGGGCCGACCTGGGTCATGACTCCCAAGTATTTCAGTCTCCTGTTTTAAGCAGAAAATGAACCCATTCCACACTGGATGCAGCTATGAATTATATTAATAATATATATATATATATCGAGAACAAATGTCTTAGAAAACTCATGAACATCAGTTGGAAAGAATTCAAGACTAATCGACAAATAAGAGAAGACTCTAGGCAGAAATATGTCTCCAACTATATAAGGAAAAGACGATGGTCATATATCGGTCATGTCCTACGAATGCAAAACAACCAGAATACCATACAGGCGCTCACTTGGGTTCCTGAGGGTAAGCGGAAAAAAGGAAGACCAAAAGAAACACTCAGAAGAACAATAATAAGACGAAGGAAGAACGTTGGGCCTAAATAATGTGCAAGAGCTAAGAGGAGTGGCGTCACAACGAACAACCTGGAGAGCACTGGTTTCTGCCTTATGCGCCGTGTTTGGCGCTTAAAGAATTTATTATTATTATTATTATATATATATATATATATATATATATATATATATATATATATATATATATATATATATATATGAATCTGCCATCACCGGTGTCAATACCTTGACGAGGTATGGCGGCTTGCGTACCCTGATTACCCCCAGAGCTATGCCAGCAGGAGTTTTACTCCTGGAAGGTTCTACCAAGCTGGACAGGTTTGCGCGGGCAGGGGTCAGACTAAAGCAGACACCCTGGTCCTCCAGGTTGGGGGTTTTAGCATAGGGCTGACACCCCTGTCTATGTAAAAAAAAATTGAAGTTACGGAAACAACAACGAATAAACAAAGTTTGCTGCGGGACGGACATCCGGAGTCTCAGGCTCGTATAACTGTCAGTGGTGAAAGCCGAAAGGAAGCCACTGACATGAGAACGGACGTGCTGACCGCAAAACATGATACAAGAATAGGATTTTGGAATGTCAGGACAATGAATGAGGCGGGTAAACTAAAACAGGTCACGGCAGAAATGAGAAACTATAGGTTACACATTTTAGGAATAAGCGAGAGCAGATGGACAGGGGCAGGAAAAGTTAAAACAGCAACAGGAGAAACAGTACTTTACTCTGGAAGAGAGGATGGACAGCACAATGAAGGTTTAGCCATTATTCTACAGAAAGGAATAGAAAGGACATTACTGGAATGGAAACGAATCAACAACAGACTGATAAGATTAAGATTGAGAGGTAGATTCACCAACACTACAATAATACAATGCTACGCACCAACGAATTACAGCGATGATGAGGTCAAGGATGAATTCTATCAACAACTGCAGAAAAAAATGGAACACACACCTAGATATGATCTTATTATAGTAATGGGAAACCTCAATGCGAAAGCTGGTACACACAATACATATAATGAAAGAGTAATGGGGAAATGCGGCAGCGGAACAGCAAACGAAAATGGGGATAAATTAATAAGTTTCTGTAGTATTAACAACCTGGTCATTGGAGGAACACTTTTCCCACATAAAGAAATTCACAAATTAACATGGGAATCACCAAATGGTCGGGACAGACACCAGATAGACCACATCATGATTAACAGTAGATGGAGACATGCATTACAAGATGTGTAGGTAAGAAGAGGTGCAGATGTGGGAAGTGATCACCATTTAGTAGTAGCAAAACTGAAAGTGAAACTAAGAAGGGCTGGACCAACTGTAACTACACAGAAAAGGTTTGACATCAGCAAATTGAAGGATCCCCTTACCAGAAAAACTTTTGCGGCTGACATAAAGAAGCGATATCAATTTGCCAAAAGTCAGGAAAAGACATTGACTAATGATATAGACCAGAAATTCTACACCATTTCAACAATATATAAGGAAAGCAGCAAATCATGCTTGGGATTCCAGGAAAGGAAAAAGCAAGACTGGATAACACCAGAAACATTAAACACCATAACACCGAGAAAGGAAAGGAAAAGAAAGAAAACAGAAGCGAAGTCCCCCAGGTTAAAGCAACTATATAGCGAACAGTACAGTCAACTGGACAAGGAAGTTAAACGCCAAACCCGAGCCAACAAAAGGAATTTCCTAGTCGATCTTGCAAGACAGGCAGAAGAGGCAGCACTGAGAAATGAACAAAGCACAGTATACAAAATAACTAAATTCATCAGCGGAAAACGAGGTGCAAACAATATTACATTAGTAAGAGATAAGCAAGGAAATCTCATCACGACAGCAGAGGGACAGGAAACAAGATGGGCAGAGCACTTCAGAGAAACTCTGAACAAGGAACCACCAGATACACAATTGAATGTTCCTGAGGCTGAAAATGATCTAGATGTAAATACAGACATTCCACGAAAAGAAGAAATCATCACAGCAATCAAAGGGTTAAAGAACGGAAAAGCTCCTAGCCATGATAACTTAAATGCAGAGCTATTTAAGACAGACCCTGAGCTAGCAGCAGAACTATTAGAACCACTATTTGCACAAGTCTGCAAAACGGGGACAACACCATCAGAGTGGAACAAAGGAATAATTGTCAAATTGTCCAAGAAGGGAGATCTTGCAGACTGCAATAATTGAAGAGGAATCACTCTTCTCTCAGTTCCCAGCAAAACACTAGGCAGGATAATTATACAGAGAATTTCAAAAGCAGTAGACCACAAACTGAGGAAAGAACAAGCAGGATTTAGAAAAAACAGAAGATGTGTAGATCATATATTCACTCTCAGGAACATTATAGAGCAGTGCTCAGAATGGCAAAGACAGCTGTAAATTAATTTCGTTGATTTTGAAAAGGCTTTTGACAGCATACATATGGACAGTTTATGGAAAATACTGACGGCTTATGGAATTCCAAGCTGCATAGTGTCAATTATAAAAGCCTCTCTGCCAACTTTACGTGAAGTGTTGGGCAGAGCAACCTAACCTTTGAGGTGAAGACAGGAATACGACAAGGATGCCCCTTATCAACCACTCTATTTTTAACAGTCATAGACTGGGTGATGCGCCAGACAACAGAGGGCAGTCCAAGAGGAATAAGATGGACTACATTTTCTACATTGGAAGATCTGGAATATGCAGATGACATTGCACTACTAGCACATTCACATCAACACATCCAGGAAAAAAACGGATAGACTTAATAAGTTTAGCCAGCAGGTGGGCTTGAACATCAATTTAAAGAAGTCAGAGGTCATGACGCTCAATGTGAGCAACCCTGAGCCCATATCAGTAAGGAATCAGCAACTGGTACAGACAGACACCTTCACATACCTTGGATGCATAGTAACACCAGACGGCGGGGCAGGCAAAGATATCAACAACAGAATGAATAAGGCAAGAACAGCCTGTTTTAGCCTAAACAATATCTGGAAGTCCTCTCAGTACAGCACAAGTACAAAATTAAGATTATATCAGAGCTGTGTGCTTTCTGTGCTTCTCTGTGGTGCGGAATGCTGAAGAGTTACAGAGAAGGAAACGTCAAAATTGGCCTCTTTTCACACAACATGTCTAAGAAAAATTCACCGAATCTTTTGGCCGAATACCATCACCAACCAAGATCTGCTTACTCGGAGCAAACAAGAGGACATACACACCATCATAGCTGGCAGACGCTGGAGCTGGGTTGGCCATGTCCTCAGAAGAGACCCCGATGCCATCATAAGAACAGCTATGCTTTGGACCCCTGAAGGAAAACGAAAGAGAGGCCGACCAAAAACAACCTGGCGACCAAAAACAAAGATATGAACCAGAGTTGTGGCGGAGGAATCAATTTGTTGTTGTGGCCACAAGGCTGAGATGACGGTCGGCGGCCTAAGGATCAAAAGATTGTTGTTGCCCTAAACTGCTTTGACGGTCGGCGGCTAAGGATCAAAGAAAAAGAAGAAGAAGAAGAAAAATAATATGAATAATATAAAGGTAAAAGTAATCCCATAATAAATACTGCCGTAGGGAAGGAAGTGTAAGAGATTTGACTATTCTAGTTCCAGAATCGAGAGGTGGGCTGACCAGTTTCCTTCTTCGCTACCTTTGCCTTCGCTAACTCCAGTAGAGTCAGGTTCCCATTTACAGTTGGGTAGACTGGAGCGTGATGCCACCGTGTTTCGAACCCGATATGTTTGTTATGAACTATAACATAGTGATAAAGAATTATTAATGAATAAGTAGCAACGAGAAACCACTATCTTCAAGTACTATCCTTGTTGGCGTAGGCGATGTTGACTTGAAGCTCAGACCTTTATGAATATTTCTCAATTTTAGTTCATTGTTCCAAGTCCATGTTTTTACATAATCTCTTCAAGCTGCTAATGTCTGCTTTCATCTTTACAGTTAGGTCACCTATAAAGATTATACTGTCTCTCTGTCTCTTTTTTTTTTCAATATCATTTTGAAGTCTGATGTAAATTTGTTTAGTCCTGGATTGTTATTGTCGTTAGCTGGCTTATAACATTGTATGATGTTCATCTTTATTTTCATGTTGGCAGTTTTGAGTGTTTGGAACATTACTCAGAGTCTCATTCTTTCTCAGCCCATCAATGTCTTCTGCGTTTTCTTTGACAGCATTAGAGCCACATGTTTTACACTTTATACCTCATGTCCCTGAGGACAGCACTATTTTTCCCTATGCTAAATTATCACCGTTCTCTTCCCTTCCACCACGTTCCTCACAGTTCTATAATGCTAGTTTTATAGTTTCTGCTACCATATGTTCAGTTTACCCTTGTTCGTGTAGTATTCCAAAGTTCAATGTGCCCAATCTGAAGATTTGTCGAGAACAAAAAATAAAAAATATGAAAAAAATATTTTAAACACTAAAAACCCAAAAATTATTTTTCAAGGAGTTTATAGCTTGCAGTAAAAAAATGTAACATCAAATTGACAAAAAGAGTTGGGCGCTTAAGCGCTTAACATATATTTTATCCATAAGTGTCTAATGAAGTATAAAGCAGAAGTTAATTTCAGGCAGAATCAGCGCCCCACGCTCTTTGTCAATTTGATGTTACATTTTTTTTACTACATGCTATAAACTCCTTGAAAAATTATTTTTGGGTTGTTAGTGCATTAATAGCGTGTGTTTAAAATACTTTTTTAAAAATTTTCTTCTTTTTAGTGTTAGAAAAATTATGACATACTAAAACATAAACAATATTTTTATTTATTGTAAATCTGGTCTAAAATTTCTTTAGCGACCCATTTCTTTTAGAGCGTCAATATTACATGGCTTTGTGCCTCTTAATTTGGTGCAATCAATTTCTTCAATTTGAAGGCCATCAAGAGATCGAATTCGACTTTCCCTTGATTCATAATTTTTAAAATTTGGATTGTTTCCCTTGATTTAGCTTGACACTTATTTGAGTACTGCCCTGTTTTACGCATAGAAAAATATAAAGCACACCACATACTCTTGAATTTTTAATTAACTTGATTATAGCCCCTGATTTGTTTACAATTCTTTACGAAAATCTTTAATTACTCATAATGTCATAATTACAATATTAAATTATTAAATAATTGACTGATTATTGTATTGTCATCGGGAATACACAACTATGCCAAGTTTCAGAGCTATTGCTCATCTGAAAGTGATTGAAAAATAGATTGAAAGATTTTAAAGTGACATGAAAGTGACATGAAAGTGACATACAAGTGAAGTTAAATAAAAGCGTGTAATAATAATAATAATAAAGTGAGTAATTACTGTTTGGTACAGGTTTACTGCAAGTGAAGCAGCTGCACTGTTGGCTCAATGCGGGGAGGAGAAGGAACATGAGAGTCATGGTGATGCTGAATAATAATTATTATAATTTGACTTTGTGTTACCGGGGTCCGATAGGGGAACCAGGAGTAATATCATTGTACCCAACCACTAATATTGTTGGAGATGTTTGCGCGACGGGGGAACCAGAAATAATATCATTGTACCCAACCACTAATGTTGTTGGAGATGTTTGCGCGACGGGGGAACCAGGAATAATATCATTGTACCCAACCACTAATTTTGTTGGAGATTTTTGCCCGACGGGGGAACCAGGAGTAATATCATTGTACACAACCACTAATTTTGTTAGAGATAACTATATAGAGTAGTGCTTGGTGCCGGCAACTCCATGTTGTTGAAACTTTAATCCGTAAATAACTTCAACAACAGCAAAATAGACACTACTATTAAGCAAATTAATTTACATAAAACAACTTGGACATCCAAGAAGAAACAACATCCTCGGTTAAGGAGATCCATGACGTAGAGTAAGAAAGTCAAAACGAGTCTGTGTTTTCCTCATCATTTTCACTTATGTCTCGAGTTCTCTCCTCCACGTGTTTTTGGTTTACTCCTGTGTATTTCTCCCTGGGAGTTCCAGAACAAGGAGTTAACCTAGTAAGTAAATGATATTGGCGAGGAACTAGTACATAAAAATGATAATGGCGAGGAAGTTGTACATAAAAAATGATGATGGCGAGCAACTAGTACATAAAAAATGATGTTGGCGAGGAACTAGTACATAAAAAATGATGTTGGCGAGGAACTAGTACATAAAAACGATGATGGCGAGGAACGAGGAACTGGTACATAAAAAATGATGATGGCGAGGAACTAGTACATAAAAAATGATGGTGAAGAACAAATACGCAAAATAATTAATGACGATGTGTTATGATTGGTAAAGCTGAAGAACTGGTACTTAACACGTATTTATCAGGAAATAGAGCAACAATGGCGATGAGGAGGTACTATTACTGGAATAATAATGATAGGAAACCTGTAGATAAATACGAGAGTAATATTAAGAATAATACAGAAAACAAGAAGAAAATGCTTGCCGATTTATATGCATTATCTATACCACAAGTGCAGGATTGGTACAACAGATCTCTGCACTTGTGGACCAACCCCATGACAGCCCAACATCTGCTGCAGTCCTGCCCACCTTGCAGCAGTTAACAGAGTAGCATGTGGCAGCAACTTACTTCTCTCCACCAAAAACTGTTTGGAGATATCAGGGATCTTGAGCTGACTACCGCCTTTATTAGAATCATTAATGTACAAGTCTGAAGATGAAGGAAGCAGAAGAAGAAGAAGAAGAAGATATGCAATATTATAAATAGTAGCTACTGGATATAACAGGACTGTCAAGAATAACGGCAGTTAAGAGGCTCGGTGAGACTGCGGAGAGGGCGTCGTGTTGGTTGTGAAGCAACTGCAACAAGCATTGAGATTCAGGACAGTAATTTATAGACATCATTAACGTTACTTTCACAATTACTTAAAGGTGACAGCATGAATAAGATCAGGAATGAAGTTGAAAGTCGCCACAAAGGTGGGGGTGGATTCAATTGCCAGCGTTGGCTGGAAAACACAGTAGGAGGATGACACTTGGGAGTCATGTCCATGTGGGCACAAGCCCTTAGAGTGTAAAGAAGAGTAATGAGTCGAAACACTTGTTCGACGGGAGGATCTATTTCTGACGATCAGAATCCATCCTGTTGTAAGGCTATGTTAGGGAGTTTCCTATCATCAGTAGCATTATCATACAATCTAGAGTTTAAAAAAGAAAAAAAGCTTCAAAATACATGAGCAGTCAAAGGTTACAAAAGGTTATAGGTTGGCTTATTACTTTCCTTCAAGATATTTTATTATTTACGAGGTTAGAACTTTAAATGAGATAAAAAATGTACCAGCACGTAAGATGACTTTTTATTACAGAATCTACTTGGTACGCGTCCGATTGGCAGAGTAGTTAGTGCGCTTGTCTATCGCGGCAAAGGTGTCGGGTTCGACACCCTCCAGTCTACCCAGCTGTAAATGGGTACCTGACTTTGAGTTAAGGAAGGAGAAGGCAGCGAGGAAGGCATCTGGTCACCCCACCTCTCGATGCTGGACCTAGTATGGTAAAACCTCTCACACTTCACTCCCCTAAGGTAGTATCTGCTATGTGACTACGTTGACCTTTTCTCTACTTGGTAAAAAAAAAAAGTTAGCAGAGAAAAACGATATGTATCGATGACATTTAAAATTGCAAAAGCTACCTTCTATTAAAATATATCTCGTTGTGAGAACGAATACGGAAACAAACATAGATATGCTACGAAATTTGATTAACAAAATTTATATCAGGTAAAGCAATGTGGGAATGATGAAACGTATGAGCTAAGAAGTTTAGACAAAAAATATTGGCGCACACAACAAACAAAATAGACGAAACACAAAGAAGCGCATAAATCAGATAAGTTAAGATTACGTCAGGACAGAAACGAATAGAAAAGAAATTAGGTAAACTGCCTGGATAAGGCTCTTTCACAGATAGTTGAAAGCAGGGTTTCTGAACTTATTGTCCCATGAACCCCTTTGATTGTCCGATGAAGGTTATGAAGCCTTTGATTGTACGATGAAGGCTATGAACTCCTTTGATTGTACGATGAAGGCTGTGAACCCCTTTGATTGTCTAATGAAGTCAATACACCCTTTTGATTGTCTAATGAATTCAATAAACCCCTTTGATTGTCTAATGAAGTCAATAAACCCCTTTGATTGTCCGATGAAGATTATTGAAACCTGTGATTGTTCGATGAAGACTACGAGCCCTTTGATTGTCAGATGAAGACTGGGAACCCCTTTGATTGTCCGATAAAGACAATAAACCCCTTTGATTTCCCGATGAAGGCTCTGAACTTCTCTGATTGGCTGATAAAGACTATGAACTTCTCTGATTGTCTGATGAAGGCTATGTACCGTTTTGTCCGATAAAGGCTATGAACCCCTTTGTCCGCTGAATGCTATAAACCCGTTTGTCCGATGAAGGCTATGAACCCCTTTGTCCGATACGGACTACGAACTCCTCTGATTGTCCTATAAAGACTATGAACTCCTCTGTCCTATGAAGGCTATTGTCACGGAGTGACTAATAATTTTATTTTCCCAACACGTCCCACTTTTCTTACTCTTTTAATGTTTCTGGTTTCCTCGATTTTTTGCACTTTCGGTTTCTTTTCTTTCGGATTTTTCCTATGTGGTCCATTATTCTCCTCTCAGACCCCACCCCGCGGTTTGATTACGTTCTGGCCTTCATTATAAATTCAAGACTTGGTCAGTAGTGGTCAGCTTACGATAATATTACCTAACCTGCACCTGGTGTTTGTCTGACTAGGGGACCGCTTGTAGCTTGTAACAGCGTTGATCACGAGCGAGAAATAGTTTCTTTGGAGAGCGAACCGCTAGCGGGAGCATAAGTGAGGCAACCCTTTGAGGGCTAAGTACCCACTTACATCTCCTATTCAAGGGAGACAAAACTCACGTTCGTTCTGAGATTTTTGTTGCGGCCCTTGACCGCCGCTGTTAGCTCATAGAATAATATTATGTCTTATCTACGAAACTTTCTCACGGTTGTTGTCTCTGAAGTAGACTCTAGAATAACATTTGTCTTACTCATGATTGCGTTATACACCGAACATCTGTGGAAACATGCGATGCCAGGTGGCCGGGGTAGCGTCTCTGATAGACTATAAATCTAGATATTTTTACTCAGTCAAGCACTCTCGTAAATTTTTCCTGCCCGTAGATGACCAAATGAAACCAAGGCAGATGTGGGCACAAAACTAGATTGTGTTGCCTATTCTCGTCATATCTGGGTAAGTTTTTTTTTTTTTTTTTTTTTTTTTTTTTTTTTGCGTTCGCCCGCTAATACTCGAGGCGAAATCTCAGGTTATTATTTTATGTCTAACCTGACATTGATTTTACGTGAGTATCCCTTTATTTCTTGTACAGAGACAGGTGTCCCTCGCCATTCAGGCAAATACTCGCCGATTTCGGAGGTACCCATTGCAGCTGGGTCGGCTCAGGAGCCGCCAGTCCCTGGTCGACGACACTCTTTCAAATGTCCTCGACAGGTCTCGAGTTAATCCAGTCCAAATCCCGGTCGACGAAAAATCCTCAAATGCCGTTGCCCGGGTTTGATCCTGTATCACCCGGTCGCCAGAGCGGTGTTGTAACCACTACGCTAGCGCGGCTCCCCTGGGTAAGTTGATACCTTTGTTATATATATATATATATATATATATATATATATATATATATATATATATATATATATATATATATATATATATATATATATATGTTAGCGTTTATATATAACTGATAGTAGTGTGACTTGAATTATTTTAGGTGATTTCTCCCCGGTAATTATTTCAGTGATAATGTAGCTCAGTCTACCGCCTAAGTTAACTGGTGCTTAAGCAGTTAGGTGTCTCCGGGTGTTATTGTTTACAATGGGTTAATGGTAAACTTACGCTGACAGATAATTACTAGGCGAAGAACCTCATAGTCCGTTCAGTGCTTACCATGGGTTAAGGAGTACGTTAAAAGCATCATTACTTTAAGGAAATGTCAGTGGTGTAAGTTATTCATTTAAAACTGAATAGTGATGTGCGTGCGCTATAACACTTGAATTATGAGAGGTGATCACTTATTACTTTCGGAGAGAAACTTCTAGTGGTTGGGTGTGGAATTATTATATGACTACTTGTGTAGTTAGACACCCGTTCAGAACTTTCACGGCAATCCAGAAAGCAGCCACCAGGCAGAGATATAATTATATCACGTTTAAGTCACAACGTATTATTATAGCAATAACATTGCATTGTTTCAGGTACTCAAGTTTGGGAGGTTATTACTTTTCCCTATTTGTGTATCGACCCCAAGGGGCGCATACCATTTATTATGTAATGTCTAATGCTGTATTTTATGTAAATTTCACTTAAAGTTGTAAGATGAATCGCGTATCCACTCAGCTGGAACTACAGGGTTAGGTTTCCCGTATGCTGAGTTGGAAGAGGACGGAGTAGATTTTGCTGTCAGAGCATTTGCTGACAGGTACTTGTATGTACAAGATATATTAGCCTACGCGGGTGCATGCTGATAATTGATAGAGTGGAAGTAACACGAGAGCGACTCATATGGATAAAGACAATCAGAGACTATCCTAGCAATCATAACCATAATTATAAGTCCCATAGTGGGGCATAACTGTTTATTATAACGTTATTGTAATTTTATTGTTTGCTTGATATACAGGTTGTCTGTTTGGGTCTCAGTTTCAGGGTACCCCCATTGCTACTGCAGGATTCCAGTCAGGCGAAGAACGTAACATTCTCATCGATCTCACGGTTCCTGAAAGCAATTAGCACCACGAGTTGTCACTTATACCTGAAGTACAACCCTTTTCGACGCCCATCCCTCTAATGGGAAATGAGCTCATGCAGTGTATAACGAGCCATAGCAAATCTGAAATCGTATTTGGCAGTAGTGGTTTCCTACTCGCCTCTTGATCACTGGTCAGAGCATAGTGACTTCCAGCATATCGATCAGCGCAGCTTCTTCAGCAGAATTGAAAGCACCAGACTGTGTGCTTAAACTGAGCGGTAAGTCACAAATATAGTTCAAACCAGCCAACCCGGATTTAAACATCAAGTACGCAGGCCACATTTCACGCGCTGGATAATAGCGCAGTGGATCGTTTTGTCCTAAATTGACCTCGTCTTGTGTGTGTTTCTGGTCATTCAAAACCACCGCACGTATTAGCGGTCAGCCGAATATAGACAGAGTAATCTACAGCCTATCTCGTTATTAGTGTGTGACCAACGGTGCATGGATAGCGCCTACAGTGGGAGCGGGTGGTGCTTAAGACTATATAAGTGTGTTGAGGCTTGGAAAGAGAGATAGCTTTAATGAATCCTCTTCCAGGATTGTCTCAAGTTCCCCCTATTTTACACATTATCTGTGTGTTGTCTATAATTCAGTCAGTTCACTCTCATTGTCGATTTCACTACAATTGTCTGACTCGACAAATACTCTAAAACCTTAACTCAACCACGACAGCTATGGACACCTTTGTCCGATAAAGACTATGAACTCCTCTATTTGTCCGATGAAGGCTATGAACTCCTCTGTCCTATGAAGCTATGGACCCCTTTGATTGTTCATTGAAGGCCTTGAACCCGATTATCATATGAAGTCATGAAGCCCTCTGATTGTCCAATGAAGGCCATGAACCTCTCTGAATGTTCAATGAAGGCCACGAACCCCTCTGATTGGTTGATGAACGCTACGGATCCCTTTTTGACAAAATAAAAAACATTAGCATGACAGCATAATAAAAACAAAAACTTTACGTTTTAAATTTTGGGTTACGTACAAGAACCCTCTAGAATCCATTTATGAACTCCCAAGGGATCCGTGGAGCACAGGTTAAGAAACCCTGATTTAAAGGCGTATGTTCCACAGGAAACTATAGTCAGAGATCTGATTAAAAATATTATATCTACCTCATATAATTTATTTTTCCTAGATACGACATTCTATAAGGCTTACACAGTGTTATCTCTAAATATTATGAATTCTTGCAACGATAACTGACAACCCGTCGTTTCCACAGAGACGGAGGCCGTGATATTTCACACAACACTTTAATTTATGTATCACAGTTATCAGATCTCGTTGTATATACAGTTGAAGCAGAATTATGCAAGCACATTTGTATCATTGACTTTCTTTAGCAGGTAAATGTCTCTGTTTATTTGACGTAGTTTAGGGATATGTGAAGATGTTAAGGCAAAAAGGAGAGAAAAAAGGGAGAAAACACTAATCTTAAGAATTACTTAGAGAAGATAAGGCATCACAGAGAAATAGAAGCTAGACTAACATTCATGAAACTATTGTAGTTTGTCCATTCATAAACCTCATTTCCACGTGGAGCATATATCTTCAACAAAATCAGGACATGCCTTCATTTTTCAAAAAAAAAATTTTGCCTCATTTTGGCGAGGGGCGCCCCGTTTAAATTAGACACAAGGTCCGTCGGTTACATTAGTGCGCATCTCCAAAATATAAAAGACCTTGTGGTCGTGTTTATAGTATTATCTTAAATGCTTTCATATCCTGTGTCTTCTGATAAAGGTCTTCTCATATTTTCTTTATCCCTTAATGTCTGTCTTTGTTTCCCCCTGTTTGTGTTTTTTGTGTGGGTCTCCCTCTTATCCTGGTGCTTCCAGAACACAGACTGCCTGTAATGCTATCAACTGATCATTGTTTACGTAGAGTGAGTGTCATATGACTTTGTATAAAATATGCTTAAAAACTGTAAACTTTATTTTAATTATTGTAAATCTCGCACGAAACGTGGGCATTACTAGAGCTGTGTTTAAATTAAAGATTCACTGACCTAGTTGTTTGAAGGAACACATTGATTTAATCATCACATAACCAGTCACAAATTAACGTTCCTTGTTTTAAATAGGACGCGCACTCTATATTCGCACTTCACGATTTCCCTTACTTTAAAACCCTTACTTTAATGAAGTGAGGTCTAAACTTAATAAAATGTAATGAGAATGGGAACTGCTTGCAAAGTTTCTCCTTCTCTGCAATAAGTGGGACATAGAGATTATGACCGTCACAGCTTTGAAGCGCGACAAATAAACAATTGTCACGCAATCTTAAACAAAAGTGGTTGAAAATGACAGATGATTGAGATAAGTAACAATTCATGTCATCTCATCTTGTCTCGGAATAAATCCCACCCACTATATAGCTCGTAACATGCACGAGTCATACTCTCGGGACAACGACAAGTGAGTCGAATACTCGAGTGGTTTAATTAGCAGATACAAGTACCCATTCTTTTGTATTCGATACAAGTTTCAGTGATAAAGTTTAGTCTTCTCATTTGTTCTGTCAACCAACATAAGTTTTAAGCATCGATCTCAAACCAGCTACCGAGAGCTTAGGACAGTAATCGTGTCTGCGTTAAAAAAAGGTATAATAAATTATGACATTTCCGACAGTAACAATTTTAAGGAGTGTTGTTTTCAGCGCAACTTCAGTGGCAGCACGGGAGTTAACAATGATGTCTGAATTTAGGAAACGTTTGTCAATGACTTCCTGTCGTATTGGATGAGACGATAATGGTTCTAAGAACAGCCATGTCAGTCATATGTTGCAAATATCGTTCATTTGTAGCTGCATACAGCACTGCCGGAACAGTCGCATGCTGCTAATGGACTCACCGAATGACCAGAGAACTTACTAGATCTCACACATTTGAAAATGTATCTAATGGATATATGTCAAATCTGTGTATTCATTAATAAGCCATCAGCTTGCCAAGGGGCATAGGCATTCAACAAACTTATGCCAAATCTTCCATTCCCGTGCTGTCCAGATTATAGGTTGTCTTACCCTGTCTTCGTCATTATTTGCATGTCTCAACCTAATTCTCTTCTTCATTTGTTCTTTTGTCTCCTTCTGCACCAGTTACTATGGCAATTCCAGAACAATGACTTACTTGTAATACTATCTCCAAGTTTCCTCTATCAATCAATACCCTTTAACTCCTATTGTATGGCTGTGAAACATGGAGAACAATAAAAACAACAACCCAAAAGCCACATACTTACATAAATGTTTGCTTGCATAGAATAGAAGGATTAAACTGCTATGACAAGATCATTCATGTGGAACTCATGACAAGAACCAGACAAGTGCCAGTGGATTAAGAGATGAAAAGAAGACGCTTGCGATAGATAGGACACACATTGAGGAAACCTGTGGATAGCATTACAAATCAATCCAGGGTAAGAGGGACAGAGGTAGACTAAGAAACACATGGAATTGAAAATTTGAGACAGTGACAGTAAGACTTGGATGTGTTTGTTGAAGGTCTATGCTCCTTGAGCAGCTAAAGGGTATTGACTGATTGAAATATATTACAAAATATATCATAAATATATAGTATAAAAAGCCAAGAACTACTGATGAGAACGCTCCTATCTTTGATTATAAAACAGCCATCAACTATTGATGGAAAATCTCTCGTGTTTAAGTATAAAAAGCCAAAAACTACTGATGAGAACGTTCTATCTTTGATTATAAAACAGCCATCAACTATTGATGGAAAATCTCCCGTGTTTAAGTATAAAAAGCCAAAAACTACTGATGAGAACGCTTCTATCTTTGATTATAAAACAGCCATCAACTATTGATGGAAAATCTCCCGTGTTTAAGTATAAAAAGCCAAAAACTACTGATGAGAACGTTCTATCTTTGATTATAAAACAGCCATGAACTATTGATGGAAAATCTCCCGTGTTTAAGTATAAAAAGCCAAGAACTACTGATGAGAACGTTCTATCTTTGATTATAAAACAGCCATCAACTATTGATGGAAACTCTCCCGTGTTTAAGTATTACAAGACATCAACTACTGATGGGACAGGGCTCAACTGACTTAGTGAGTAGCCACGATAACTCTAAAAGATGTTTGAAAAGTTATTCAGCAATTTTGAAATTGGTAAATTATCTTTGAATATATTGAAAATACATGACATAAATGTCAAAAGAGGAGCAGTAACTGTCATTTGACGTATAGACTTATTATTATTATTATTTTATTTATTTCACGAAACAACATTAAGTTTAAAATTACGAATAAACTAACGTTACAAAAGAGAGAAACTATTACTGCCCCTTATGGGGTCATGCGTTAAACAGGCTGGATCTGCCGTTGAGATGTAATGTTAATGTGATAGCATTTTACTGTAATTTTAAAAAAATAATACTCTTTACTTTGACAATTTTTTAATATACATTAGTTGGATAAGAGTGAAGAAATAAACATGAAAAAATAAAAAGTGACTTATCAATCACACGGCAGCAGGTATAACCAATCTTACAGCACAAGTACATCTGAAGATAACTCAAGAGAACAACAACAACAACTATTTCGCTGCTCACTCTGTATTTATTTTGAAATTACAGATAGAAGATACAGGTATATATTTACACGCAAAGCAAACACTTTTGTTTACGAAACGATTTTACTGCCAACATGAGAGCCACAATTCAAATACAGAAACCGTTTGGCATGCATCGTTGATAATTACGGATATAGAAAGCAATTGTATGCTGTATTTTGTTAACAATAGTTCCTGGATTATTCCATTAATTAAACAAAGGGGTGGTTTTGACAATTGTTGCATCGAATCTGTAAATCCAGCGAATGTAAACTCAATACATTGGAAGACATTTTGTTATAATGTTGACAACTTGCCAGTTTGTAAGATGAAAGCAAATATAGATCTTGTTTTAATAACTGAAGATCGCATGACAATTTTCGCTTGGCTTAACCGACGCGCTCCCTTGTAAAAAAATTAGGCCCTTGGGATAGACTTACCATTATATTATCAATTTTTCAAGACATGCAGCTTAAACAAGTTTTCACGCACGAAGCCAAATATGAGTATTGATTACATAAATTAAGTGTTACTTGTCATATAAATCTTTAAACTTGTATTGCAAGGTCTGACGAAACACCTTTCCCGGCAGTGTACCACGTATTGAACAGATAACCAGCAGTTACGTTTTTGTTATACCTGGAACATTTACATAAACTCAACACATAAATGCCTTGCTGTAAGTAGTAACATAAGATCAATACATCCTGGTCTGCACTTAAGTCTTTCCAGTTCTTCCGACTAATAATTAAACGGTCGCAAGGAAGGCGGGGTTTTTCCCCCAAGATCCAGAATTGTCATAAATTTGTGTTTGTTAGATTGGACGGATTGGAATGGTACAACAAGGTCACTTATGTGGAACTGATGACAGGAGCCAGGTACTACAGAAATGGAAGATGAGAAGGTGGCTATAGATAGAACATACGTACAGAAAATATGTTGTTATCATTACAAAGCAGCCCTTGGTCTTTGTCACAACGTTATTTCGCAGTACATCTTATGTATTGTGGTCGGCGATAGGTCACTCGGAAAGGCCGAGGTTAGCCGAACTGGTGTGTCATGTGACTACTGGAAGTCGAGGGAAAAAGGCGCAAAATTAGTTAGTCAGAAACTAGCCTTTGTCCAGGGAGGACGTATATTTTTACCTTTTGCCAGCGAGATCGCTGTGTGGTTGATATTGTCCACTGTAAGCTGAGTGCCTGCCATATTTTCGGACCTTGGAGATAATTACGCTGTACTTCTAGAACAGTGTAGGGTCTAGATCGAATGATTTACAGGACGTTGTTTGATAAGAGGTCGATGATTTTCGAGTGTGTCATTTTCATAGTTTTGCAGCTCAGGTGAGCGAGACTCAGAGTAGTCATTTTGTATAATTAGTACCTTCATGTATGACGGCGATAGTTTAAGTTGCTAAGGCATGTTTACAGTGGTTTTCACATTATTGTATCTGATGCGTTTGATGGCCGTGTGAGGCCTTATTGTGTGTATAAAGTATTAAAGGGAAGTACCTGTTAACGGCGTTTATTTCTTATGTCAGCCGTTGTTGTGTGGTGATACTCTTGGAAGAACGAGCCTTTATTTGTTATAATAAATCCACACTGCAGTGGTGTAACCAGTGGAGTGTTCTCCACGGTAAGTGGTTCCTGACAGCTGGGGAGCTCTTATCTGACAAAGACCGGCACTGCATACGTCGTAACCTTAGTAAGAGATGCCTCTAGTATATTTGTTAGGTTTACAGGATAAAACCTGAAACGAAGTTAAATACAATCCCTGTATTTCTCTATCAATATCCCTCTATGACACAGATGGGGATGGTAGACAGTTTCAGACAGAAAGCTAGCAGACGCCCAAGATATAATATAGTAGCAACAATCAATTCAGTTCACTGTGATCATAAATTTCTTCTATATCCTTATTTATAATCTTTTTCCCATGATCCGCCTCCCTACAATTATTTGGTCGTGAATAAAACTACTAAGTAATATATCAAACTGTACAGTAATCCAATTACTTTCATCCTTCCTTATGTTCCTGGTATGTGTCTCATTTCATTAAGAAATACTTCTTTAAATACATTTCCAAACTTACAGACACACTTTGGCCATCCTTCTCAATTATTTTGAATATTTCCCAAGGCTGGCTTTGCCTCCAGAATTACACACAAGCCTGTAAGTTCACCAGCAACACACTGTAATTTTCTAACACACCTACAGACTTCCTATCATACAGGGGGATTAATCACTAGAAATACACATAATTATATATATATATATATATATATATATATATATATATATATATATATATATATATATATATATATATATATATATATATATATTCGTTTTTACCCTCATGCACACACACAGACGAGCTGTTAATGGCTGTTTAAGGTCTGCTTTCAAGTACAGAAGGCAAATCGCTTCCACTAACACTTGCTTTCTTTTACCGCTCGCTGTCGCGTTCAAATATTGTGACTGACCTGATTCTGTTAGACACGCACTATATATAAGGTGACCTCGAGCGTCCGAGGTGGTTCCCCAACGAATGTGTTTTGTGTTCAGAAAATATTGGTAAATTTTGCCTATTGTGCAAATCAGGAAATCTAAGATTTTATTTATCTAAGTTATTCCTGGAGCGATTTTATTCATCTAAAGTTTAAAATACGCCCTATATTATTCTACATATTTCTAGTAAACAACCTTTTTAATTCCTAAATGCATTTCATTCTATGCGTACGTTACACAGCTAAATATTGGGCTAACCTGAGGTTTCGATGCATTCAACTAGAGATCTCTCTCGTCCTATATCAGTATTTGTAAAAGTATTAGTACTTACGGGTAGAGCAACATCCCTAAAATCGTTTTGGTAGCCTCTTCCAGGTGGTACTTCTTACATAATGCTGTAGTTAATTGTTCTCCCATACTTGTTTGCACATATTTGGACTTCCATTTTATTTAGCCAAGTCTGTAGTAAATACGGCATAACGGAGCGTTCTGATTGGTCTGTGTATCTTGCAGTTCTTACAATGTACGGCGCGCGGTGTGGTCAGAGTTATGCAGAATTCGTGTTGTGATACAGACGTCACTTCATAACAACGTAGTTATGTGAAAAAAATAGACGTAATTATATGAAAGAAATAGATGTAATTATATGAAAGAAATAGATGTAATTATATGAAAGAAATAGATGTAATTATATGAAAGAAATAGATGTAGTTATATGAAAGAAATAGATGTAATTATATGAAAGAAATAGACGTAGTTATATGAAAGAAATTTCATTCATTCATAACCCTCCACTCCCAAAGAAGCATAGGCCTTCAACAAACACATGCCAAGTCCTCCTGTCACGTGCAATCATCTCAAGTTCCTTCCACGTTCTCCTTATCATTTTCATTTTTGTTTCCAGCTCTCTTCTCCATGTGCTTCTTGGTCTACCTCTGCTGTGACCGCTTGACCTTTCACGCTAGTTTTGTCCCTCCTACTTCACGATAAGCATTTATATGTGCTAGAAAATGCTACATGTAAGAATGACAGACCTTAAAAGCAAATAAGACGTTTTTACACAAAACGCAGCATTCATTCAAAGTTCAGTTGCCGTTACTGCTCTGACAGGGTAAACGTAGGTCAGTCCCAGATAATAATGAATGGGTTTTATAAGCGCGAAAGTGGGAAATGAATGTTTGTGTGATCTGGTTTCTTTTATCCTATTGTTAAGTTGGAAAAGATCACACATGTGAAAATAAAGTCGAAATAACAGAATGTCGTGTGCAAAAAGGTCTAAAAGCTGAGGAACGGAGTGCAAATGTTAATTATTGTGTCGTGTGAAAAAAAGGACGGGTCGTGTGAAAAAAGGAGGGAAAAAAGAAGAAATAGTATAAATAGAAGAGTTGTGGGCGATAAGTAGCGATTTCAGGACTTATGATTCCAAGGATACCATGATTTTAGACTAGAGGATTTTTACTGATAGCGTTAGGAGAACTTCGTCTTTGAGGATACCAAGACAAGTTTTTGAGTAGACAAATCAGTAAATTATTTCTTGTGGATATACATATATTATTCTATCTGGATGTACCTACATTATTCAGTTGGATTACATATTTTTTCATATCGGATAACCAATCATCATTGTGAAATTTACAGTGTTTGTCTAATTACATCAATAAACTCTAATTGAATTTTTCTACATTGCTGTTTGTGGAACTTTACAATAATTTCTTGTGAATATACGTTGTCGTGCTGAAACTGTTTTGCTTATTACCAAACTTAAAGGGAAGAACATTCCTGGGTTGAAACAAATAACAAAAGGTCAAGTATCACCATCTCTGGCGGAACGCCAGTCAGCACTTGAACCACAACATATGAAGGATTAACTCTGACTACATAAAATCAATATAACTACTAGTGCCGCATTCAACTGACGCGGGCACATATCTTCAAATTGGCGCCGTGACCTGCCCCTTTTTTGGTGAAGACAGACAGGCATAATCAATAAAATGGATCCAAGCCTAGAACAACAGCAGCAACAACAGGCGTTGTATACACTACAGCAACAACAGCAACAACAACATGCGTTATATGCACAGCAGCTGCAACAGCAACAGGAAATGCAACAGGCAAACGTCCATCCTGCTAACATACCCTTACCTGTAGAGTCCGAACCCACAATGACCGCGTTGCAACGGATAACAGACACACTATCCAATGTAGATCATTTTAATAAATATAACCAAATTCGCTCGGCTATAACCCCCTTCACGGGCGATTCTAACACATTTCGGAGATGGCTAATGAACAGACACAGATATACGAGCAACAATACATATTGCCGGAGTGAATCAGAGAGCACACCACATAACTACAATAGAAGATTGCAGATCAAGTATCGAGACACCAGCAACAACACGGGTCGCATAGCCACTGTCGACAGCCACTGGAACAGTCTCAATAAAAGATATTGTCGCATAGCTGTTAGAAATTTTATCAACGGAATCAAACAACGAAAGATATGGGAAGTAAATAATGTTACAACGACTGACCAACAAACGTGTATAATAACAACAGACGATGGACTAAGGGCATATATCAGACCTCTAAGACAATGGAGAACACCACTTAACAGATATCACCAGGACGGTTTTGCGAAAATAAATGAGACGCAATGGGCCCCCATGATTAATAGTCAACCTAAAGAAATAAACGAACTACAAATGAAGAAACCAAAGATGATTTGTGGTGCGACACAAACAAACGTTGACAGGTCAAGTCAGGTCAATGACCCAGAACCACAGGTGAAGAAAACAACTATGATCAGTATAGCAACACAAACAGAGAATAGAGCTGCAGTTTCAGCAACACAAACAGAGAATAAAGCTGCAGTTTCAGCAACACAAACAGAGAATAAAGCCGCAGTTTCAGCAACACAAACAGATGTTGACCTTAACACTGACACATCATGCAGGCGTATGGGAACAGCAGTAAGAGGGAATCTTATCAAAACAGATCCACAAGAAGTACAGGACATGGATACATCTTATAGGCGTACAAGAACAGTACAGAAGACGAAACAGGGAGGTGTAAGCACAGAGGAGATGAAGATAGCACTCAAAGACGAACTGAAGGGGGCTAAACCTGACACAGTAGTACTAAAATATGTACAGAGATTTCTAGAGAAGAAGTTTGATACAGACTTATCAGAAAGGAAGGAAGAAATTTGCAGACTTGTGGTGAGAGTAATGGAGGAACTTAATTACTGGGGCATCAAAATAGTGGAACGACCCGTGTTCTCAGATTCATCAAGTTACTCAGACGGGGTATCGTCAGATGAGGAGGATGAGTTAGAATACCCGGAGAGGTGCGAAATGGTGGAAAAGTTGGGAAAAGAAGTGAGAGAAGAAGTGAATGACACGAGTAAGAAAATGGTTAAAGTGGATGAACCAAACGTGGAGGAGTTGAAACCGGTGATAGCAGCCATCATAGCAAGGCCTGAGGTTCATTTATCAAGGAGTATAGTCTGGAGACTGCTACAGGAAAAATATCATACAAACTTTCCACAAACAAGAATTGAAATAGATCTGGTTCTAACAAAAATGTTAGATGAAGAAAACATGAAGAGACACAGAATAGAGCAGGCAAATCGCAATCGAAGTCAGACAATGAAGAAAAGAAGGAAGTAATACAGCCTCTGATCGATGTGATGCAAGAGGAGTATGAAGACACAGTCAAGAAGAAACAAAGAAACAAGGATGATATGAGAGCCTAGCTGCACTACACAGAAACAACACATCGATGTTCGCAACGTTATTCACATGATCACAACCATCATTCCCTACCCTCTTATCAGCCCCCAACATACTCCCTACGCGACCCCCGTCGCAACCCCAGTGATTATGTGAAGCGAACATTTGATGACAGAAGACATACCATGGAACCCAGAGAACAAATATACTATAGAAATGAACAACCTTCAACAAGCAACTACCACTCTGATGAACAGTGGGATAGTGAAGAAGAAACGCCCCTGGATAATGAAACTCGACACACAGCACCAGCCAATGAAGAAAACGCACACAACGCTACTTGCACACTTGAGGAAGATATTATTCTTCCACCTTCTCCATTGAGACACGAATCTGACCTAGATACAGCAGATCCCGAGAGTGACCACGAAAGTATGAACAGTCCAGACAACACTGAATCTCGCACAGCAAACAAGCGCCCATATTCTGGAACAACAGATGACTCACCACCGTCAACAAAGTTTGTGAGGTTACCTCAAGAGCACATACGAGTACGTATGAAATTGCGAAGAAAACGCAGACAGCCACACAAAACGCAGCATGATGTGCACCATTTCAACACTACTTCATCCTAACCCTCGACAACTGCAGCCACCACCCACTCGACAATGCCAAATACGCCACCCTCTTGTGATCAACGATTGACAAAAGCTACCTTGAGGGAAATCGCCAAGTTCCTCATGTCAACATTCGTAAACGTCCAGTTCAACGATTATTAGTTTATTGGAGAATCAATCTTCTCTAATAACAAAAGGTACTACCCCAGCTAAAGTACCCAACGAGTGCTCTCTCTACAAATAGCACTCTCCCTCGTTACCCCCATCATCTAAAGTCACTAGTGTCCATTTTTTTTTGGTAGGAAATTTTTTTTTTCAGAAAGATGTCAGCCTCAGTCAAGATCCTGCTGATGATAGTGACACTTACGACGTCTATAACACCCAGATCTACTTACAAATTAATTATGGCGTGACGCCACTGTGTTTTAATGTTATATAATTATTTCACATTCTTCGTCAACATGGACTGTCACTGTCATTACATCTTTTACACCAATACGTCAAGAAATTGAAGAACTTTTGCAAACATTCTATAACACTATATTATCCCGGTTAAACAGAACTTTAAATTATCACAGTTCTCTAGTTATACAAAAATTTTTTTTACAAGTGTTAGGTACGAAATCTTTATGATTAGAAGAGTACCCACTGTACAAATTACACCACTTTTGCCTTTGAAAATCTTTATAAATGACTTATGCTTTACAACGGTTTTTATTTTTTTGTTCTTTTTCCCCTTCTTGGTGAATCTTGTGACAAAATCAAACACACTATATGCACACACATATTTTTCCTTTTTGACACATCAGAGATTTTTTAAAAATGTGTTAACTCACCGCTTTCCTTTTGTGTTATGGAAAAGCCGTTTTATAATGTTCAATCGCATCGAGCATGTATTTTGGCGATTTTTTTCCCTTAATGATGCCTTTTACAACCTGAATGATCGTATATGGCTTCTCACGTTCTTCAAGCCAACGACCATTTCTCACAGATATACGACGAATCAGACGTCAAATTTATTCTTCCCTACACATCCAAACGCCTTTTCATTTCCTGTCACCTTCTCCGACATGCGTCATCACAGACGGACTGTTTCTAAATCAACGAACTATTCCGAGCATCCCCCACTTCAAAACGAATTTACCTATGTTGACGTGTCTATCAAATTCTATAAATACTTCTTCGTAGTCTGGGAAACACCCCTTCTCGCATTCCTGAATCCAGTGAGACACACCAGAGGTCATGACCCGACGAACTAGAGTGTCAGGACTATTGATTGTGCCTAGCATAGTTGGTGTTTTGAATTTTAAGCGGTTTAGTGTATAAATACCATGTGTACAAGAAGATTAAATTTCCACAGCGGACATCGGTAAACGATAATGAGGACATTGTTACCCACCCCCCCCCCCGGACACAGCTAACGCCCCTAAGACCCCCGAGTACATTCCCATGACTGACATTCGTTCCCCTCTGTTGAGGATTGTTTCGAGGTTTGCAAGCATGTGAATGTCTGCAGCATTCGCATGGTTGCACCACAACCACCTCAGCTGAATGAGTACTGGAAAATCGCGCACAATCCTCAACACCCTCCCACTGTGATAAACCATACTCCGTCATTTATCCCAATATACACCCCCCCCCCTTCCACTCCATTAAATAACTGAGACATATATATATTTTCACCTAAATTTGACTTGGTGATATGCGAGTATTTTGCAAGTTGGGTAAAACTTATATGCTAATCAACACAGTTCGCGGATTGGCGAAATACTACATTGTTACATGCAAACCATGACGATTCCATGTGAAATTGCTAACATGGTAACGGATATGTTTACATGTTGATAAACCTTGAATTGAGAAATAAACATCACATATTGATGTACCTGTATTTTTCTGGCCATTTGTCACGTTGTAAGCGGAACGCTACAGTATATTTTCTTGACAAATTGTTGTCCATTATACCTTGTATTGAGAAATACATATCACATATTGATGTACCTGAATTTTTCTGACCATTGTCACGGTGTGAGCGGAATGCTACAGTATATTTTCTTGACAAATTGTTGTCCATTATTATGAACTTGCATTTGAATGCAGATTTTATATTTGATGACGAACCTATAAACAGTTTGGTACTTGGTTCATGGTTACTGAGATAGTTCATACTCCAACACCCGATAATTATTTCTATCGGTATAGTTGTCCTCCCTCATAGTAACAACCATTACATAAGTTGGAGATTAGAGACATTTTTAAATAAATACTTTGCAACTCCATGTAAGCAGATTAATAATGCTATATTTATATAGACACATAGACAGTTCACCAAACCTGTCCAGATTTTTGGTGTTTTAGACCCATATACATCCTGGTAAATCACTGACCACAGTGGCAGGATTGGGGTCGCCTGTATCATATGATTGTATTATATTTACCACGTTCTATATTGACAGTTACGAGAGCGTACAGCTCCAGTTCATATTTTGTTGTTAATAAATTTATAGATTAACATTGCCATGTATGTATATTCCCATGTCATACATATATATATACATACGAGCTCGTATATTACATTTTTTTTGCGTCCAAAGGTCTGATGTTTGACCATTAGTTCTATGCTGTTAGGCTGATGTTCGTTGCAGCTACTACATTTTAAGATTGTTAAATACTAAATGAATATTAGTCAATTCTGTTAAATATTGCCAAAGTATTTTTTTGTTTTGTTTTTATTTGTGTTGTTTGCACAACCCATGAAAATCGTATGCGATTATTTTTTTTGTTTTAATTTTTATTTTATTTTATTTTATTTAAATGTTATCATTAAGTATGTTATCATTATGGTGATGACTAACGCACAGCGTTGTTCATATTGATATTGTTAAGAAGTAGTGTACATCAATACTGTTCAATGGCGAAGTGTATCAACAAATTTTATGTATCCCCCGTTTTACGCAGCATTCATTCAAAGTTCAGTTGCCGTTACTGCTCTGACAGGGTAAACGTAGGTCAGTCCCAGATAATAATGAATGGGTTTTATAAGCGCGAAAGTGGGAAATGAATGTTTCTGTGATCTGGTTTTTTTTTTATCCTATTGTTAAGTTGGAAAAGATTACACATGTGAAAATAAAGTCGAAATAACAGAATGTCGTGTGCAAAAAGGTCTAAAAACTGAGGAACGGAGTGCAAATGTTAATTATTGTGTCGTGTGAAAAAAAAGACGGGTCGTGTGAAAAAAGGCGGGAAAAAAGAAAAAATAGTATAAATAGAAGAGTTGTGGGCGATAAGTAGCGATTTCAGGACTTATGATTCCAAGGATACCATGATTTTAGACTAGAGGATTTTTACTGATAGCGTTAGGAGAACTTCGTCTTTGAGGATACCAAGACAAGTTTTTGAGTAGACAAATCAGTAAATTATTTCTTGTGGATATACATATATTATTCTATCTGGATGTACCTACATTATTCAGTTGGATTACATATTTTTTCATATCGGATAACCAATCATCATTGTGAAATTTACAGTGTTTGTCTAATTACATCAATAAACTCTAATTGAATTTTTCTGCATTGCTGTTTGTGGAACTTTACAATAATTTCTTGTGAATATACGTTGTCGTGCTGAAACTGTTTTGCTTATTAACAAACTTAAAGGGAAGAACATTCCTGGGTTGAAACAAATAACAAAAGGTCAAGTATCACCATCTCTGGCGGAACGCCAGTCAGCACTTGAACCACAACATATGAAGGATTAACTCTGACTACATAAAATCAATATAACTACTAGTGCCGCATTCAACTGACGCGGGCACACTGCCTCTCTTACCCTGAAGGTTCCATAACAAGGACTGCCCTGTAATGCTATCAACAGGTTTCCTCAGTGTGTGTCCTATCCATCGCCATCGTCTTCTTCTCATCTTTTGTTCCACTGGCACTTGTCTAGTTCTTGTCATCAGTTCCACGTTGGTAACCTTGTCATACCATTTTAATCCCTCTATTCTACGCAAGCACCCATTATGAAAGTCTGTAGCTTTTTGATTGTTGTCTTTGTTGTTCTCCATGTCTCAGAGCCATACAATAGGACTGACCACATTTGAGTTGAAGATTCTTATTTTCGTGTTGGATCCGATTTCTCTTGATCTAAATACATTTCCCAATGCAACGAAAGCTCCCCTTGCTTTTTGTATTCTTATTTTGATATCACTGTCTGTCCCTCCAACTTTGTCTATATTGCTGCCAAGATATGTGTACGATTCTACATCTTGAATTGGTGCTTCTTCAAGTTTGACCCTGTAAACCTTTATTCTCATTATCTTTGTCTTTTTCCTGTGTATTTTCAGACCCAATTACTGTGAACTCTCATCGAGTGTTTTCAATTTGTCCTGCATCTGATTACGGTTATGTGACACAAGAGCTAAGTCATCTGCAAAATTCAGATCATCCAACTGCTTAGTCAGAGTCCACTAGATTCCATTTATGTTGTGTGTTGTTGATGTTCTCATAACCCAGTCTATTGCTAATAAGAAAAGAAATGGAGACAAGAGGCATTCCTGTCGCACTTCTTTTCTTATCCCAAATGGTTCTGTAAGCTGTCCTTCATGAAGAACTCTGCATGTCATGTCTTCATATGTTTTCTTTATTAAATTAATGATCTTCAGGGGAACTCCATAATGCCTCATCAATTTCCAAAGTGATTCTCTGTCTACACTGTCAAATGCCTTTTCGTAGTCCACAAATCCGATGTATAATGGTGAATTCCATTCCAGACTTTGTTCAACTATTATTCTCAAAGTGGCTTTGTAGCTCTTCTTCTGCTGGCGGATGTCCGGGGGGTTTTGTGGAGCTGGTCTATAGAGAAGGTCCTCAAAATATTCTGCCCACCTCTTCATTTGCTCTTGTATATTGCTGAGCAGTTTTCCATTCTTGTCTTTTATGAGGCAACTTGTTTGCTTTTATTTCTCTGTCAGCTTCTTTGTGCTGTTATACAGTTCTCTCATATTTCCTTTGGCTGCAGCATCTTCTGCCTCTCTTGCCAACTCCTCAATATACTTCCTCTTGTCTCTTTTGATACTTCTTTTAACTTCTTTGTTTGCTTCTGTGTACACTTCTTGAGCCTTGGCTTTTGAACTTCTGGTTTTGCTTGTGTTTAAACCTGCTTTCTTGTTTTTGCTGTCTTTTATCTTATTGATGGTTTCTGTTGTTATCCATGCTTTTTGTTGTCGTTCCCTTTCCCCCAGTATTTCTTCATGTCTCAGTCCGTACCGTTTTGATTTGCTGCCAAGTGTTCTGTATTCTCTACATCTTCCAGCTGTTGGAGCACTTGGAATTTGTTGGATATTGTGACCGCACATTTGTCTCTTGTTTCTTGATTTCTTAGATGTCCTACATTAAATGGTTGTCTATAATTTTGCATTGTTGCATATCTCTTGAGTTTCATTTTTACTTTGGCTATCAGAAGGTGGGGATCTGATGCCACATCTGCTCCTCTATATACCTTTACATCCTGCAATGATGATCTAAACTTCTTGTTTATGCATATATGATCAATCTGATTTTCTGTTCTCTGTGCGTAGCGTATCAGCTTTCGCATACGGAATAGGGTATACTCTGGTTCGAACGGGTGTCTCATTTCGAACTCTACGAGATGAGTTCGCCCAGGTACATCCGTTAGCATTGCTGTGTACTGGTTCAGTAAAGCCGTCGTTTCTGTCTGTTGTGCTTCAGAGAGAGTATCACCAAATTTTACATCTTCGAAAGATTCAGTTTGTTGCAATGGATATTCCATGCAACTATCGTCATCTTCAACATCCTCTGTAGCTATGGCGATCGCCAGGAGATGTTCGGGAGACGGCACCGGTCTTTCCAAGTATTTCTTCAATAGATTTACGTGGTAAACCTTCTCCTTTCCTTTAATAGAGATCTGATAATTCGTTCTCGAGATCTTTTTCAGGACGGTAAACGGCCTTTGCGACCCGATGCGTAGCTTGCTGCTTCCGGTTGTCAGTAACAACAAAACTTTATCTCCTGGTTGTAATTCTCTCTCCTTTGCTGCTTGATTGTATCGTTTAGCGTGCTTTGCGCGAGCTTTTTTAAGGTTGGTCGTTGCTAGATCCCATCCCAGCTGTAGCCTTTCCTTCAATTCCGATACATATCTACTGGCTGAGACAACTGTCTCATCCGCCTTCTGGTCTGTCAGCGACCTGAATAAGGCTTCAAGTGGGCCCTTGATAGGTCTGCCGAATAACAGTGTAGCTGGGGGGAAACCCGTAGAGGCCTGGGGAACTTCCCTGTATACAAATAGGGCTGCAGGAATGAAAAGATCCCAATCTTCCGGTTTTTCTTGTCCCAGCTTACGTAACATCGTGGTGATACTGCCATTGAAACGTTCCACGAGCCCATTTCCAGCCGGATGGTACGGGCTGGTGTGTATGTGTTTGGCCCTCAAGATCCTAAAGATCTCCTCCATTAACAGGCTACGGAATTGGGATCCATTGTCCGTCAAAATTTGTTGAGGGAATCCCAACCGTGTAAAAATCCGCATTAGAGCTTCTGCGACATGCTTCAAATCTGTGCATGTTAGCAGTATAGCTTTGGCCCACATAGTGCGTGTGTCGACTAGGGTCAGGATAAACCTGTTTCTTCGTTTGGTCCTTTCTAGGGGTCCAACAATGTCGACAGCAACCCGTTCAAATGGTGTTCCCACTATTGGCATTTCCCCAATGGGAACTGGGGGGGGGTCCAATGCTTGGGTGCCACCTGTTGGCACTGAGCGCAGGATTTGACGTATCTGATAATATCAGTATTCATTCCTGGCCACCAATAGTGAGTGTGTATTCGCCGGTTTGTGGCGTTCTGTCCCATATGTCCGCTAAAGGGAAGAGAGTGCCCCATTTCTAGGATTTGACTTCTGTACTTTTTCGGTACTTCTTCTTCTTCTTTGATCCATAACCACCAACCATCAAAGCAGTCAGCGGCCATCACGCCTGGTAGCGTCTTGTAGGGCAGTGTTTGGCCAAAAGATTCGGAGAATTTTCCCTAGGTAGATTGTGTGGAAGGAGTACAGTTTCGACATTTCCTTCTCTGTTACTCTCCAACATTCCGCACCATAGAGAAGCACAGAAAGTACACAGCTCTCATACAGTCTTAATTTGGTGTTTGTGCTGTACTGGGAAGACTTCCAAATGTTGTTGAGAACAGCAAAGGCTGTTCTCGCTTTATTCATTCTGTTGTTAATGTCCTTGCTTTTTCCGCCGTCAGGTGTTACTATGCTTCCTAGGTAAGTAAATGTGTCTGTCTGTTCTAACTTCTGGTTCCTTACTGTTATTGGCTCAGGATTGCCCACATTTAGTGTCATGACCTCTGTCTTCTTCAAATTGATGCTCAGGCCAACCTGCTGGCCATACTTATTCAGTCTATCGGTTTTGTCTTGAATGTGTTGGTGTGAATGCGCGAGTAGTGCAATGTCATCTGCATATTCCAAATCTTCCAGTGTAGAAAACGTTGTCCATCTAATTCCTCTTGGACTGCCCTCTGTTGTCTGGCGCATCACCTAATCTATGACCGTCAAAAATAATGTTGTTGATAAGGGGCATCGCTGTCGTACTCCTGTTTTCACTTCGAAAGTTACATTACTCGATCCAACACTGCACGTAAAGTTAGAATAGAGGCTTTTTATAATGGAAACAATGCGGATGGGAATTCCATAAGCCCTCAGAATTTTCCATTGGCTGTCCCTGTGTATGCTGTCGAAAGCCTTTTCAAAATCAACAAAGTTAATGTACAGCTGTCTCTGCCATTCTATAATGTTCCTGAGGGCAAATATATGATCTGCACATCTTCTGTTCTTTCTGAAGCCCGCTTGTTCTTTCCTCAGTTTATGGTCAACTGCTTTTGAAATTCTCCGGATGATTATCCTGCCTAGTATTTTGCTGGGAACTGAGAGGAGGGTAATTCCTCTCCAGTTGTTGTAGTCTGCAAGGTTTTCGGTACTAGGAGCTGATTAAAACCTTGTTCAGGCTTGCCCGTTCTCCGATAAAGCACGCCATCCTTAGAAAAAATGTCCCCGTGTTGTCTATGGTCCTTGGCCATGGGCAGTTTCCTAAAGCAGGGTTTCAAAGTAGGGTCCTTTTGTTGCGCCTCTTTAAGTTCCATATTTAACAAATTTGGCGCAGGCTCCCGTTCCTTCGTGGTTGCCCTCTTGTGGTTACTGTTGCCACTATTGGCTCTTCCGGTTTCCCAATAAACACATATCTACAGCCAAGTATGACTGGGTAGATGGGGTCATCAATAACAGCCGCTTTGATCACACCTCTGACAAAATCAGATTGGATCTTTACCAATGCGATGGGAAGCGCTGTAGGTGCCTCAATGTCTTCAACCTTTTCTGTACCTTGCTCAGCTAAGAATCTTCGGGTGTCAGCAGACAAAGTGTTCTTTATTTGTTCTGTTATAACAAATTCCTCCGAACCTTCATAGGTAGAGGGGAGCTGTGAAAGCTCTAGGCACTTTGTCAGATATCCCTTTAAACGAGATGAGAACTGCTGAAAAGTTTCAGAATTCTCCTTTCTGCTGTTGCGAAACAGTTGCAAATATTGGCGCGCGTTCATTTCAAAACGCTCCAGTAACGCTTTCTTCAAGACGTCGTAATTGTCTTGTTGGCTGCTCTCCAGTTTGGCGTAAACATCATACGCACTGCTTTTCAAAGCCTGGGAAAGCTTCATATTCCAACGCGACCTCTCTAAACCGTACAGAGTTGCAATTTTCTCAAATTTTTCTAGATACGTGTCAATCTTCTCATTAGGACAAGGGAAAGATTCTAGCGCAAAAGACATAGCAGTGAGGTGAGTAGATTGAGTGCTAGAAGGATCAGTTAAGGAGGAATGAGAAGACTCTCCATTGCTGGAGGTAGAGGCAGCACCACGGCTTTGGAACTCTAGAGTCTTAAGCGCCAACTCGTGCTGTCTCTCTTCCCTCTCCTTCTCATGCTGTCTCTCCCTCTCTCTTTCCTCCCTCTCCTTCTCTCTTTCCTCCTGCTGTCTCTCCTTCTCTCTTTCGTTCGCCCTAAGGATTTCCATTTCCTCATCCATGTTCTTCTACTCTCTAGCTTCGGCTGCTTTTTCCTTCTGCTCCGCATCATATCTCTCAAGTTCGTTCCTGACAAAAGCTTTCGCTTGTTCTCCGTCCAAACCGTCTTCTCTTGCCTCGTCCCTGAGGATCTGCCTAAGCTTCGCCCTCTCTGCCATTTAAATCAGTGACTGAGACTAGTGAAGGAATAAAAGAAGAAAAAAGATACTCTGGTTCCTTACCACTTACGAGAAAAATACTAAAAATCAAAAGATGATATACTTTAACCTGGGATACCTCCTCCTTTAATATAGTATCTAACTATCGCTGCTATTAATCGGCAAATAAAAGCTCTAAGAACAAGCGGCTATGCCAAATCAATGGTAGTTAAGATTACTCACTAAAAAAAAAAATAAGCTGCTACAGTGGAAACAACATAATTATCACAAAAATTAAAAGAAAAAAAATCCCTTAATTATAAGTCCACTACAAGTTCACCCCTGAAGTCAAATCGGGTAAGGGAGGCAATTAATCTGGACGAAATAGTCCGAAACGCACTCCTTAACTTAGTTCAAACACCTTTCTGCTTAAAACCCAGTGATCGTTAGACAATCACAAACTTTACCAGCGTTTAGAATTACAAAATCAACAATTAACATATATTCCGACAAAATCAACCTGTAACTCAAATGTATAATGCTCAATAATGCTGTGAAAAAAACCCAATTATTAATTGTGTGGTCAGCACGCCCACAAACAGATCGTTGGTCTAGGGGAATAGTTATTTTTAAAGATACACAATGCCACGAGACAATCACACTCTTACTCTATTTCAGAATAAAGAAAGAAATCCTACAGACGAGCTGATATTTGTCGTGCTCGTCTTCGTATTCTAAGTTCAAAAATCCGTTGGACAAGCCCACATTTGTCGTAGATTTGTGATAGGTGGTTAAGACTTAGTTTGGTCTCTTCTGACTAGACATAGAAATAAGTGATAGCTCAGTGGGAGGTGATAAAATAGAAATAGATTTCACGAGTGAGATGGAGGAAATATAGTAGATTCTGTCTCTGACACTCGAGAAGCTTTTCTCAGTCAGCCTATCATCTACAACAGAGTTAGATTAGTCAGACAAATCTAATATAATATATAGTAGTATATATATATATATATATATATATATATATATATATATATATATATATATAAATATATATCTATATATATATATATATATATATATATATATATATATATATATATCCCATACACACACACATAAGTGACTACAATAGACACACAGACGTGAAACTATGACAATGAAAATAAAGATAATTGGGAACGAACTGACCGACACACTGGAATAAGTTTATGTGAAGTTTAATTATCATAATAAACTTCCATTACAACATATAAAATTACATCAAACATATACACATAATCATAAAGTCAATGAATTTCTACAAGAATGATAGACCTATTGGTATGATCCTTTCCCTCGATGTATAGCCCACAGTCCTGTTAGAAGAAAAGTGATAGCCCCAAAGAGTCACGGAAACATATGATTTAGTCTAAGATTTACCTTTAAAGGTATGAACAGACTTGGATACTCTGATCTATCCTAAGGAAAAATATTGTTAGCAACAAAAAAACTTGCATAAAGAAATTTAAGACAGCAAAAATGGGTGCCAAAATACAACAATAAAGGAATCACTCAGTCCTGCATTCACTCTATTCAGTCAGCCGTGATCACGTGCTTTCATTCGTATTTACAGCTTTGGTAGCAACTTCTGGAAACACAATTTTTAGGACATGCACATACAGACTCTCCAATGGTAGTCTTGGCCAAGAGAACCCCAGTTCCAAAAAGACGGGTTGAATTCACTACTTCAGGGAACGTTTGCTTGGTTATTCTTATTTATGGATATCTGTGTAAGTCACATCAAAATTGTCTAGGCACGAACGTTAACAGCGCGCACAGTGTCAATGGCTTAGGTTTCTAGTAATGAGGAATGTCAGGTCGGTGCCTTCTCTCAGCATAGGACTTGATTTGGTCACACCACCACTAGTCAAAACTTCGTCGGAATGTTACTGATATTAATATTTTGATCGCCACAAGGGCTGAAATGTACTTGAGGTTTTTATCTGGAAGAATTAAATCACGCTCGATGGGCCCGTTACTTCATTAAATCTTAAAAAAAACGTTTATGTACTGGGTACTCTGTCGTTCTGGATGCCAATTCAATCTAGACTACTAGATATATTATATTACCTCCAATCAGAACTACGAGTATCACAACGAAACTAAGAGTTTTACGTATAACTATAAGTATCTAGAACGAAGCGATCACGTCTACTGCAACTTGGAGATATGAATGACTAGTCTAAAACTCTGGGTAAGATATCTGAAAACGGACAAAGGATCCCACGCTATTACGAAAACCCGAAATAGCGCCGGTCTCTCTCTCTCTCTCACCCCCCCCTCTCTTAACACTTCACATACTAGACGCAGGCCCTAACTGCCACAACGCGTCTTCGACACCTCCGTCCGACATGTCTCATTTCGGAGCTTGTGCATGAGGGCGCCGTTCAACCCTAACACCAAGAAACTTAACCGTAGAGCGCCCTGTCAGATGAAAATGTTAGACGATATGTCTACCATCCCATGTCTATCGAGACGAATTTCACAGTATTTCGTCTCGTCCAGGGACTGACACGATAATGCAATACGATGCGTTACCAGTATGAGAAAAGAAACGGCAAAGTCAGAATGGGAAAATATATTTTTTCGCAAACGAACGAATGCGAAAAAAACAGGAAAAGGATAAAAGAGCGATAATAAAGTAGAGGACACGGGTAGAAAAGAAAAGAATATAGTAAATTTATTGATCATAAATCTCTATGCGACAAACCAGTAGTATATGAACTATGAGTCAGTACTATGACAATTTAGTCAATATTATATGAACAATGAATCAGTAGTACATGAACATTGAGCCAGCACTATATGATCATTGAGTCAGTAGTACATGATCGTTGAGTCAGTAGTACATGATCATTGAGTCAGTAGTATATGATCATTGAGTCAGTAGTACATGATCATTGGGTCAGTAGTACTTGATCATTGAGTCAGTAGGGTGTGTGTTTCAAGTCAGACAGCGTATTCAGCAAGTGACATAAGCTATCATCATTGCGTACTTTTATTATCTCATCCGCTCGCGTGAACACGCCACCCGGACTTGCCTACTGTTCACGCTCAGATTATTGGGTTGTAATTACCGGACGACTCCAGGGAATGATGCTTTCCCTGAACCTTAGCTGACTTACATACTGGCCCGAATAACAGGACCTCTGCACTATCTTAACTACTGCACTCTACGTACCGTATTAACGAATGAAAGCATAACACGCTCTTCCAATCTTCACTTCCTTGTCAGGATAATATAATATGTATTGACAACTTGTACTGCACACATCTGCCACAGCAGACCTACGAATTTACATTGAATCTTGAGCTAGTCACTGTCGCCTCAACATGACTACCCTCGTATACTGGGGTATGTGCGACCTGCACTGCTTCACTCACGCTTCTGACTGAGTTGCTGAAAAGCGTACCCTAACCAGATTTGTTAACCTCATTTCGGATTCTCCGTCTCATGCACATTGTTTTTGCGCATTCCCTTTTTCTACTCCTTCTAGACTTTCCTATGTTTGATTCTCACTATTCGTTCCCTTTATCTGCTACACATTATCGTATTTAAGGTTTGTTCAAGGGATGCTTTGTGTAGCTTTCCAGTTTCTAGAGTTAGTTCATGAGATGCTCAGTGGCATCTACCACGCATCTAAGGTTCGTTCAGGTGCTACTATGCGGTATCTTACCGTATCTAGGGTTCGTTCAAGGATCGCTCAGTGTCATCATCCCATATCTAGATTTCGTTCAAATCATGCTCAAATGTATCTTCCAATATCTAGGTTCAAGTGATGTACAGTGGTTCATTCCTGTATCTAGGATTCGTTCAAGTGATGTTCAGTGGTACACTCTCGTATCAAGTGTTGGTTCAAGTGATGCTAAATGGTATCTTCCCACATCTAGGATTCGTCCAAGTGATGCTCAATGGTATCTTCCCGTATCTATGATTCGTTCAACTGATGCTTAATGGTATCTTACCGTGCCTATAATTCGTTCAAGCGATGCTCAATGGTATCTTCCCGTATCGGATGTTGGTTGATGTGATGCTTAGTTGTATCGTCCTGTATCTTGGTTCATTCAAGGGACGCTCATTGGCATCTTGCCGCTGGGTTCTTTCAAGGGATGCTTATAATGTCTTAAATAAAGAAAAACCTAGAACTAACGCTTGTGCTAAGAACTAGTTTTTATGAGGAAATCGGCGCTTCATACAAAGTGGAAAAACTTGGTCCATCTTCCAATCTAAGTAGCTGCTGAACGTGATATGGTATTAAATATCATTGCCTTGTTATTTCACACTCTGATTGCAACATTTCAAATTTTCTGAGAAGTAAATTAATTTCGGATTTATAATTCAACTTTCAACAAACGTCTCGGAATCTCAAAAATCTTTCATAAACAGCAGAACTCCTGTATTTTAACGTTCCACGTGTTCCCCCCCCCCTCCCCTTAAACAACAGACCTCTACACTTTTTTAAAAATTCCTCGTCCTTCTTGTCAACAGTAATACTCCTGTTGTTTTAAGCACCCTTTGTTATTCTTAAACAACACAGCACACGTTTTTTTTTAAAAATACATCGTCTTTCTTCAGCAGTGTCCTTTTCAATCTTAAACGACAGACCTCCAGTTTCTTAACATTCCTCTTTCTTCTGCTTAACAGCAAAGTTCCAGTTTTAATATTCCTCTTCCTTCTCATCAACAGCAAAGCTCCAGTTTTAACATTCCGTTTTCTTCCAATTAAGGGTCCCTCTGTGGTTAACAAAATGTCAATTTTTGAGGGGGCACATAATGTTGAGCTACTCTGGCCACAGAAGCTTATCTTTCGTGATGGCGGCAGGAAAAGACTCCTCTGCTCGATTGCTTCACTGTGTTCTGGAGACACCTCACTGGTCGCTATCTGGACCAAGGAGTATGCTGTCAGCCTCTGGATTTCAGCAAAACTCAGACCAGGTGCTGCTTCAATAACTAGGACCACAGTCCCACAATTCATGGAAATAATACACAGATACGTTGACTGGCGATGAATAATGGCACAAATTCCGATCTGCCTCTGTTCCAGACTTTTATTTAGCAAAATATGATCTGGCTCTCAACGCACTGTTTCTTAGTAAGTTTATTTTAAAATGTGGCACTGACCTGACGCTCCTAATTGACTATATTGGCGGGTCTACCCAATCGAGCCATGTTTGCACAAGCGTTTGAAAAAAAGTACCCTTCCTCACGTTTCCCTAACAACAAAAAATTAGTATTTATAGTCCGACTAATCGTGTTTAGCCTTACATTTATTTCTATCCAATCAAATAGGATTTTACATGGTGGCCCATTTCCCGTACAATGGTGGTTTCAAAACCTGCCACTGCGCAATTCTGATTTTGGTGTTGTCTGACAGCACCACCATTTTATTTTGGCTATAATTTGTTAATTCCTAGACTATTTGCGTAACGTTTAAAATATTCTTTGTCAGCAAGTCCTAAGGAACCCAATTATATAAATTTAAGGGAGCTAGGTGGCTGCGTTCAAAATGTGCATTTTCGTCTACCTCCTGTTCACTTCGATACGATGTGGTGTCTGGGTACTGTCAGGCTTTCAAACGTAAACCAGTATAATGTCATGTTTCCCAATAAGCATTTTTCAGGTTTTTAAACCTAACTCTCGTATGGGTTGTGTTTTTTATCACGGTCTATTTGAAAAAAAGTTAGTGCCTCTGGCCTTTCGCGCGGGGAGGGGTGGCATTAATTGTATTTCGCGAGACGCGTGTTAGCGTTGCATGCGTTCCTGCTTTCAGCCCTCCCTTCTCTCTATCCTAATTTCATCTGTCTTTTCATCACGCCGTGTATAAAATGAAATTAATGGAAGTATTAATTTAGGTCATTACGCAGGGTGCCTAGCTCAAGGTTTTCTTAGAAATGCAGTACACGTTTTATTGTAGAAAGCGTGTAGTGATGCAGTAGGCTTTTACTATCAACGTGAAAACGTTACAATTTGCAGACGAAGCAGAAAAAGGGGGATCTCGAGTACAGTCATTGTGACAGCACTGTTCTTTACCATTCTTCTTTACCTTTTATTGAATTTATGTGTTAGGCTTTATATTTACCTTTTAATTTATATATGTGGATTTAGAATGTTTCACGACAAATTCTTTCCTCTTAAAACAGACGTTATACGTCAGTCTATAATTCTATATACACATAGAGAAATTTATGTCTATGCCTGGTGATTTCTTTGATTTTCATCGCACGGATGGCGGCTTAGAAAATCTGCATCAACGTTTCTCTGATTTCATTTTGATTATGGATTAATGCAGGTGGGTCAATTCAAAGTAAGCACTACTGACGAAGATTGCCTCAAACCTCTGCAATCCAAGAATCCATTTCAGATATGTTACTGTACAGCTGCATGTGTTACGGCTTGTCTTACTACTGCTTAGCAATCAGTATTCACCATTTTTCTTCTCTGAGTCTGCTCAACGACATGTCCCGAGAATATTAGATGTTCCTCAATTTGTACGTTATGAGGAGTTAATCTATTATGGTGATATCTGAGTTGTGGAGTGGATCCAATAATTCCTGATCAGCCTTAATAAACACTCGGACTATCCTCAATTCAAGAAAGCAACAATGGAGACACTCTGCTCCTCCGAAATGTTCACAGCCAACAATTGGTCTGATCTCAGGCGTGATTGAATGTGGAAACACCCTTCTAATAATATATTTATAATGTTCTATAATGTGCCACTCAAATGGAGGCCATATTCATCAACTACAGTTCCGCCTACCGACAATCTGGTGAATTAAGATAATATGTGGGGAAATGAGTTTCTGCATCAGAAATCAATTCGCCCTTAGCATTGCTATAAGATGTGTGGGTTATCTCCATCCAGGGTCCGATCAATACTTTCCCTTGGACTATGTAGGGTCGGGTGACTATCAATGTCACCAGTGCCCTTTTAATGCTAAGTTAATAGCCATATTGTGAAGCGCTGTGAGCATTTTCCGAATTGCTCACTCGTCCACTGCCCACTGTTCTTCTGTTAACCATTTGTTTCGGTTTTAACTTAGGCGGATCATCTTCAATGTCAATGTCAGCCAGCTCCCTAACAGCGGCTTCAAACTGTTCCTGGGTTGACTGGTCTGAGTTTCTATTTTCTCTGGATGCCTTTCTCAGAGTTGCGAATCTAAATATTTTGGGTGAACACTGTTGGGGGGAAGGTGGATACCTATCCTCTATGTCAACCTTATTATTGTTATTTTCCTTGTTATTGTTAGGCCCATATGTTTCAGAATGCTTGGCTGGCATCTGATTATAATTTTCCCAACTTGGGGACTGTACCTTGCTACATTTTTCACAGGCCCCCACAAATTGTGCAATATCAGCAGCTACTTGGGGCCAGTAGAATTTTTCTGATGTCCTTTGACGGGTAGTCCCATTTCTCTGGTGTCCACCGTCTGGTACAACATGAGCTTGTGCCATCACTTCTTCTCTGTAGGCAGATGGAAGTACCAACTGTCCATGTCCTTTGGGCCCTGCTCCCGCCTTCCTGTGGAGCAGTCCATCCCTCAAGTAAAATTGTCCTTTCTTAGGATGTGCATGGCTGTTTAGCAATTTGCCAACGCAAGGTTTTAATGATTTGTCCTTTGCCTGGGCCTTTCTCATCTGTTTATCAGAAAAGGTTAATGGTGGTTCCTCCTCCTTTCTACTAGGGGTCGACCTGACCTGAAGCGTGGCCATTACCACTGGTTTTACAGGGCTTCCTAGAAAAACATATTTGCTTCCTAACACCAGCGGGTAATTAGGATCGTCACACACGGCTGCTCTAATCACTCCTTCCACGTACCTTGTCTCTACATTGATCTCGGCTACGGGAAGTGTCATGGTGGATATTCCCTTTACGGCCCCTTGTATCTCCACTTTCTCTGTGGTATACTGTTCAGGGTGCACTAGGGTTGCACTCACAACTGAGTCATATTCTAAACCTGAATCGTAAAGGCACCTAACCTTGGCCCCATTACATGTCACTTCTTCACAGATGGGGGGATGTTGAACATTTATATGATTCTCTGTCAGTTTCTTCTTCCCCTTGTCCACTGTTATCATGCATGCCGCGTGATATGGAGGAACTTTCCTACCACATTCACTAGTATTATGATTATGCATCCTGCATATTTGACAATATTTTCCTTCCTGTCTGAAGGGTTTCCTGTTATCATATTTCCTTTCATTGAATTGTGGGTTTTTATTTTTATAGTCATTTCGTGGCCTATCAAACTGGTGCTTACCTTTGTTTTGATCTCTATGATCAAATTCATTAAAGTTGTGTGGTGCCTGATAACTGTCTACCTGTTTCTTTTTGTTACCTGTTACCTCTGCTTGAGCTGCCTGATACCTTTCAGCAACATTTAGCAACTCACCCAGCCTCTCTGCACCTTGTTCCATGAGAAACTTTCTCAGGTCTGGAGCCATGGACTCTCTTAATTGTTCTATAAGGACCATTTCCTTAAGATCTTGGGTTTTCCCCAGAGAAGTCCATTTCTCCAAGTATGTCTCTAACCGTGCAGAGAACTGGTGATAGGTTTCACCTGACAGTAGTTTAGCATTCCTAAATTTTTTCCTATAAAATTCTGCTTTCTTTTCATATCTTAACAAAAGAGCCTGCTTTAGCATGTCATAATTTTCTTGATCACCTCTGCTCATTTTGGCAAAAAACTTCATAAGCTGCCCCACGAAGCCCTTGAGATAACTTTAAGCTCCACCTTTCTCTCTCTAACCCATACGTGGTAGCTAATAGTTCATATCTATTTAGATAGCTCTCAATATCATCTTCTTTCTCAACAAAATGATCTAAATGAAAGTTCATAGCTGAGGTTGAGGCTCCCTGACTAGCAGTAGCATCGGAGGTAAAGGGACTGGCACCATTTTCAGGAGCATGGCCTTGAAACTCAAACTCCCTTAGTCGTAACTCATGTTCCCTTTGTAATCTCTTCTCCTCCTTTTCTGCTTCCCTCTCTGCAGCCAATCTTCTGTCTTCCCTTTCTGCCTTTTGTTCTTCTCTTTCTGCCTCCAATTTCTTAGCCTCAGCCTCAATCTGCAACCTCTTAGTCTCAGCCTCAAATTGTAACTTCTTAATTTCCTTTTCAGCCTCTAACCTCTTATCTTCGGCCAACCTTTCAGATTCTAATTTTCTTTCGGCCTCTTTTTCTAATCTTCTTTCTTCCCGTTCAATATATTTGTCACATTCAGCAGTGACATAAGCAATCATAATTTGCCCGTCCATTCCTAACTCTTTTGCAGTCTGCACAGCAGCCGATCGAAATTTGGCCAGGTCCGCCATTTTCTAACAGGTAAATTTATATAATGTCTAACTAAACAATACAATCTGTAATTACTTATCCAAGGACACCACAGGCACTGAGAGCTCAACCTTATTTAATTCCACCCAAGGATACCTTTTAAATTTGTATTATTCCCTGAAGTGAATTACCCCCAATATTTATAATAGGGAAAGATTCAAAATCCCGGACAGGACCCCAATATATGTGGTAAAATGGGATGTTTTAAATATTTATAGGGACTTAGTGTACTGACTGAGATCAGCTGTGAAGGTATCTGTATCTAATAAGTGTGGTGTATTACAGATGACCTTACTTGCTACCACATATTATACCTCAGTCAGAATTATTCTGGAATATTGTGATGACTACGTTAAATGTCTAGGGTTATGAAAATGATGAAGTGTAAGTCACAACAACAACAGACAGATAAACAATTTAATTTATTCCACAACACTTTACAACACTGTGACACTCACACACATATAACACTCTATAAGACTATCTTAAATGAGTCAAGTATTACGTTTAAAAATATCTGTATTAATTCTTGTCAATAATGGATATCCTGATTCAACTACACAGTGAACCAGGAATCACAATCAAATGCAATTAAAAGTATTATTTACACAGTTTATATATATGAACTTTGTATTGACATAGTTTATTATTATTATTCTATGTGTGTAATTTGTGCAGTAGTAATATGAGGTAATACTGGTTTTGTTCAAGCTTGGTTGTTGTTTTTCATCATGACTTCAAGTGTTTGATTATCGGGGAAATAGTATTGGGAAACTTTCACAGTTCCTGTCATTTGAACCAATTAAGGGTCCCTCAGTGGTTAACAAAATGTCAATTTTTGAGGGGGCACATAATGTTGAGTTACTCTGGCCACAGAAGCTTATCTTTCGTGATGGCGGCAGGAAAAGACTCCTCTGCTCGATTGCTTCACTGTGTTCTGGAGACACCTCACTGGTCGCTATCTGGACCAAGGAGTATGCTGTGAGCCTCTGGATTTCAGCAAAACTCAGACCAGGTGCTGCTTCAATAACTAGGACCACAGTCCCACAATTCATGGAAATAATACACAGATACGTTGACTGGCTATGAATAATGGCACAAATTCCGATCTGCCTCTGTCCCAGACTTTTATTTAGCAAAATATGATCTGGCTCTCAACGCACTGTTTCTTAGTAAGTTTATTTTAAAATGTGGCACTGACCTGACGCTCCTAATTGACTATATTGGCGGGTCTACCCAATCGAGCCATGTTTACACAAGCGTTTGAAAAAAAGTACCCTTCCTCACGTTTCCCTAACAACAAAAAATTAGTATTTATAGTCCGACTAATCGTGTTTAGCCTTACATTTTATTCTATCCAATCAAATAGGATTTTACATGGTGGCCCATTTCCCGTACAATGGTGGTTTCAAAACCTGCCACTGCGCAATTCTGATTTTGGTGTTGTCTGACAGCACCACCATTTTATTTTGGCTATAATTTGTTAATTCCTAGACTATTTGCGTAACGTTTAACATATTCTTTGTCAGCAAGTCCTAAGGAACCCAATTATATAAATTTAAGGGAGCTAGGTGGCTGCGTTCAAAATGTGCATTTTCTTCTATCTCCTGTTCACTTCGATACGATGTGGTGTCTGGGTACTGTCAGGCTTTCAAACGTAAACCAGTATAATGTCATGTTTCCCAATAAGCATTTTTCAGGTTTTTAAACCTAACTCTTGTATGGGTAGTGTTTTTTATCACGGTCTATTTGAAAAAAAGTTAGTGCCTCTGGCCTTTCGCGCGGGGAGGGGTGGCATTAATTGTATTTAGCGAGACGCGTGTTAGCGTTGCATGCGTTCCTGCTTTCAGCCCTCCCTTCTCTCTATCCTAAGTTCATCTGTCTTTTCATTACGCCGTGCATAAAATGAAATTAATGGAAGTATTAATTTAGGTCATTACGCAGGGTGCCTAGCTCAAGGTTTTCTTAGAAATGCAGTACACGTTTTATTGTAGAAAGCGTGTAGTGATGCAGTAGGCTTTTACTATCAACGTGAAAACGTTACAATTTGCAGACGAAGCAGAAAAAGGGGGATCTCGAGTACAGTCATTGTGACAGCACTGTTCTTTACCATTCTTCTTTACCTTTTATTGAATTTATGTGTTAGGCTTTATATTTACCTTTTAATTTATATATGTGGATGTAGAATGTTTCACGACACTTCTCAATCGCACAACTCCAGTTTCTTAACATTCCTCTTCCTTCTTCTCAACAGCAAAACTCTAGTTTCTTAACATTCCTCTTCCTTCTTCTCAAAAGCAAAACTCCAGTTTCTTAAAATTCCTCTTCCTTCTTCTCAACAGCAAACTCCAGTTTCTTAACATTCATCTTCCTTCTTCTCAACCGCAAAACTCAAGTTTCTTGACATTCCTCTTCCTTCTTCTCAACAGCAAAACTCCAGTTTCTTAACTGTGACGATATTCTAAATACAATAGCTAAATTAAATAATATTATAGTGCATAAGTCAAAAATAAAATAGAAAATAAAATTTGATTCCAGCGTCTTCTTCTCCACGCCAGCCTGTATGCGGGTTTTGATAAGCCTAATAGCCGAATGATGGGTACTGTCTTTTCAAATTCGTCCTTGAGATTAAATGTAACACTTTTGCAAGTTCAAGACGACCGAGTGATAGAATAAAAGAAAAGGAGCTGAGGGAATGGAAAGACAGAACCTAGGGTATGCCGTCTCGCGTTGATTTCAAAAAGCCAACTCGAGCGACATAGCCTTGGGCGGTTTTCAAATTACGATACAAAAACTAAAAAATGTTCGTCAATTTGGTCACGCAGACAGCCTTAGCTCTTATAAAAAATGACGTAATTCTAATGGACTACGGACGATTCTCGTTTTTAGTTTGAAAAATAGTGTAAGAAGTCTTGAAACAGGTGGCAGTTTCTAGATTTGTACGACTAACATAGAAAAAAATATGGAATTATGAACCATAATACATAGGGCCATAAAAATTATGTATTCGGATGCCTTATGATTTCCTGAGGAAGAATATGGTGTCAGTTATGCACTAGTACAATAAATAACCAAGATGGTGGCAAAAATACTATGTATTGTAAGACGGACTGACGAAAACAAAAATACATGCCTGTTTTATTTTTTTCATAGCATGTTTTTGAAAAAAATTTTGGGGGAAATAAGGACTAAAAAGTACTGTAATTTGATTGGCAGTAGTTTAAATGAAGGCGCGATAGGATTGGTTTGACCTAAAACTAAAATATAAATTGTGCAGTAGTAAAACATAGTAGTTTGAGAGTTTGTTTTTCTCAAAGTTTGATTCAAAATAAATGAGTTCATGGTCCCATTGGCCCATACATTAAATATTATCGGAAATTTTGTTTAGACTGCTCGTTGCCATTTTGAGAAAATTTTCTGGGATGAACAAAGGGGCGATGTTGAGAGCAATGGTGCTTTTCAAACATATAGAAAGCAGTCTGGACAAGGCAGATCTAAATTGTGCCATAAAATTGTTTGCCAGTCAATCGTTCGCTTGTGTATATTTTCATTGAAATTTGTGGTAAGATTGATTATATTAACCATTTTATTTAGAATTTTAAAGTTTTGAATGTGAGATACTGCAAATAGACTGTAAGTAAGTGGGTCCATGGCAGACTGTAGGAAGAGCCTAGAGATTGATCCATCATATGATAGACTATCAGAGAGTGTTGTAGTACACTACAAGATTATATATGATTGTCATCAAGGAGCATAACACCTATCCTATGGTATGGAAAAAGATTATTGCTGGAATTGCAGAGGCGTTGTAACCATTAGGGGAGAGGAATACTGGTATACCTTGTCACCTAAAAATATAATGGTGAAAAAGGTTGTTATAAAGAGCTGACCCTATTTGTTTGTTTGTACTGTGCCTGTAATTAATTGTGGAATATTATTGTATACTTGTTATAAAGAAGGACGCATAACCTTCTTATTTCAGGTTTATTTTGATACTGACATTAACGTAGTACCAGGCTCGTGGAAACTGTTCGATTCCTGACACTGTTTGCATATTTCGGGCACATGCTGGATGCCATTGCCTGTCAAGAAGGGAAACAGATTGTCCAGCGAGCCTATGAACAGATCTACCGGTGTTATCCTTCGAAGAGAAGTGCCTGTTCGGCACCAGGAAGCTCAACCTCTAGTTTAACATAAAGACTGAGTATTAATAAAAATTCCACCAGTGTCAAATGAAAAGAAAACAAACAATAGTGCGTGATGTTAACCAACAACCTACCATTATATACCAGTATTAACCTAAGTTAGAAAACTACATCTACACACTTATAATATAATAACATTTGTATTATGGACAGAAGATCCATGGTGTTATTTAATTGATGTAAATAATTCTTTTGATTTCACTTTTGATTGTCAGTCCTGATTAAAAACAAACTAGAACCAGGACAATAAATTGTAAAAATTTAACTTTTACCCAAAATTCAACCACTGACTTACTAAAGATAGTCTTTTAACGTGTAGTTTGTATGTGATTGTCGTAGTACTGTTGTGTTGTGTTGGATGATAAAATAATTGTTTATATGTTTAGTTGGTTAATGCAATATTACACTACATATTCATAACCCTAGACACCAAACGTAGTCATCATACATTCTAGTCAAAGAATAAGTCTGAATGAGATCATAGAGGTGGTAGCAGAAAGGTACCCTGTAAACTTACCATCATATTTGTTATATTCAGGGACCTTCACAGCTGACTTCATTCAGTACACTAAGAGTACATAACAACATTTCTTAACATCAAATCCACCACATTAACATACCTCGTCCTTCTTCTCAACAGCAAAACTCAAGTTTCTTAACATTCCACTTTCTTCTTCTCAACAGCATAGCAACAGTTTCTTAACATTCCTCTTTCTTCTACTCAACATCAAAACTCCACTTTCTTTATATTCATTGCCCTTCTTCTCAACAGCAAAACTCCAGTTTTAACATTCCTCTTTCTTCTTCTAAAAAGCACAACTCCAGTTTTAAGATTTCTCTTTCTTCGTCTAAACAGCAAAATTCTAGTTTTAACATTCCTCTTCCTTCTCCTCAACAGCAAAGCTCAAGTTTTAACATTCCTCTTCCTTCTTCTCAACAGCAAATCTCCAGTATCGTTTGCTTAAATGGGATGATGTATATGAGAATAAGCAGATATTACATTCCTTTTTTTTTTTAACTGCTCAAAGACTTTACCTGCCACAGAAGTGCGTAAGAAAGTTGTAAAGGGCAATTTTTACTATCTTGCAATATAATACATTTATATTCTTATTATGTTCGCAAATATTTTGTAAGCAAAGTATTTCCTTTTTAAGTGCTTAAGGAGAAGTCATTTTTGGGTTGCTTCCCTTGAAAATAGTTCTGTCATCTTCGATCGGACTCCGCAGACGACTCTAGGCCTACTGCGATTTATTCTGTGGCTGGGTAGGAATAGATTGTTCTTGCTTCAGTATATCTATGGCCTGAATTTATACGTAGTGTTTGTATGAGTAGGACGAGTCTGTCTTATATATGGATATCTTTGCATTTCTAAGTCGAACTAATTTGGTTGTCGCTAGAAAAGGTCAAAGGCTATGCAGCGGAAGTATCGCTAGCAAAGGGTGTGTGATCCATGGCTGTCATCCTGTGAGGATGCCGAGTTTTGTTGTAGCAGGCTTTTTGCCGAAATAGTGATCTATATATGGATGGGGAAAAGTGATAATCATTTAGACATGTTGTATGTACTTTACCCCAGTGTTTATTCTCTTTTGCCAAGGAATGGCAAAGTTATATTTCGCATAAAAAGGTAAAACCACAATTTATTATGAACTTGGGCTTCGCCATCGTTGTTGATAAGCAGATGCACAGTGGTACTTTTAAAAAAGAATATCCATTCAAAGGAAGAAGACATTCCTATGTATCAGCACTGGATTGTATGATATTATTCAATTACCTCTATGAGAGAACCTATGAAGAAATGAGGACATTTAATGAATGACTAATTTTGGTCTATATTCTATAGTGAGTGAAGCTCACGAGAGAGAGAACAGCCATGTTGAAATTCATATACTTTGTATTTATCGAGTGAGAAAAAGGGATGCCTGTACTATCGCTCGATGAACCAAGAGATCACTGCTACATGTGAGAACCCATGTCTGGGATTCCTATATTATGAAATATATATATATTGAACTTTACGTGAAGGAATATTCGCTAGACGAGGTTAGGTCTAGGAGCCTTCCTATGTATTGGTTATGGTCTGACGTGCCCAGTCAGTAAAGCCAGATGATTTACATGATGGAACGCTGAATGCTTATTTACGAATGCTCCATTATGATATTTGCCAAGCATGAATGCTAACTTAAGATGATATTCCTGTGATCAACATTATGCTGTCTATGTCGACATTTGTTCCTGTAACCATACACGTACTGTCCAAGTGTGCGTCCCATTAAATGTTATAAAAAGACCACCGTAGTTCCAGTACTTCTTGAATTCGAACAGTGTGAGTATGAGTGATGTACTACCAACCTGTCAACTCTATCGAATCATTCTACCATTCGCGTACTGACATTCAGATACACACTCATTGTTTACACTCACATTCTTGTCGGAGCCTCATCACGTTCCAGGACAAGATGACCTGTATGACCAAAACTGTGCTGGGTTTGATGAGTTGACAATCGTTACACTTTACTACACCAGTCCCAACATCTACATTTATCCACTGGTGGACATTCACATCATTTAGCAAATAAAGCATGATTCAACAACTAGTAGCCAGTATGAGTTAACAACTACACACAAAGAAAGAGTTTAACAACTGGTGTGCCAGCTTCCTGGGTCAACCTGCACAGTGACCATATTGAGAAGTAAACTACTGAGACCAGACGTTCCTTGGGGTCTGTTACGACACACAAATACATCAACAGTACAACTCTACAGTGATGTCAGCGTGACCTGTCCTGTCGAGAGTATGCAGTAACTAGGTCAGGGTTTGTTGACATTTGGTTCATTGGACATTTGCCATACAACTGACAGTGTTACACAGCGAGCTTGGTTGAAACATAGAACATTACACATCAGGACTGGAGAATATTTGACAGTGTTTGCGAAAGAAAATGTTATTGAACTGAGAAGTCCTACATTGATTGTTATCATTCAAATCAACGATGGAGCTTCTATTTCTGTGTTGAATTTAAAATAATTAGACCAGAAGTATTTGTTTAATAAAGTACCACAGTACTGTACTATTAGGCAGTGTAACTGAGCCTTCATTCCAACACATTCTTTCTGCAACACTCTATTTACATCATATTGCCATACTATTTATGCATTTATGTATTTATGTTTAACTATTTATATGTGATATTTGTTTGTATCCAGCGGGTTGTTGTTTCGGTTGGGCGGTGTCACACAGCAGAGTATCCCACGTAATAGAGGGTCTGATGTGTGCGTTTCTATAGGTGCAATTTTCTTCATTGAAAATTTGCTGCGACAGCTGTTGCTATTAGTGTTAGCTGTGAAGTCTGTACTCATTGTTGTTTTTGTAATATTCCTCTGTTCTTTAGTTTGTTTTGATTTGTTTGTAATTTGTTGGTCTACCCTATTCTATCTTTCAGTTCTATTCTCAATTTATATTTATATACTGTGGCGTTATTTGTATTTGTTATCCTCTTGCGGTTTATCTTTTATTGTTTTTCCAATTTTATTTATTTCATTTCCGCAAATGTTTTCATGTTTTTCTGTATAACTGTTTTGTTTTGTGCCTGATCGACATACACTATTTAAAATATAGTTGATCATATAAATTGATGTACAAGAATCAACTGATAGTTAATTGCTATTACTAAAGGTACACAGTTGATGATATAAAACACTATTTCTGGTGCACTGCACTTATATTATAGAGTGAACCAGCAACTTATAGCTGTTATTATATAAGGATTTATACAAGACCTTTGTAAGGCTTGTTTCCCACAGTGATTGGGATAGTTAAGTACTATTTTTCACAGGTTACAAAGTTATCATACAAAGTCTTTGATTAAGACTAAGAAAGTAAATTTATTTACTTTTGCAAATTACTGATCTTATTAGACAAGATGTCTACCTTGGATTATTTTATCACACAAGGCAGGGCTCTTGATAAGACTGGTCAGCAGTTAGAAGAATGGGCAGTTGCTCAATATGACAAAGCATTGGCTGCTGAAGAAAGAAAAGCATTGATTGAAGAAAAGAAATTAGAAGCTGAGGAAAGAAAATTACAAAGAGAGGATGAACAAAAGAAATTGCAGATACAGACTGATGAAAAAAGATTCCAGATGGAAATGGAAAAAGAGAAAAGAAAAGATGAAGCTGCTGCTGAAGAGAAAAAATTACAGGCTGCTGCAGAAGAGAGAAAATTACAAGCTGAAGCTCAAGAAAAAAAAGCAATAAGAGAACATGAACACCAAAAAGAACTTTTAGCATTTGAGTTAGAAAAGTTAAAGTTAACAAACATAAGTAATGTTAATCAAGCATCTAGTGGTAATGGTAAACCCTTTACTTACAAGGTCAAGGTACCAGCGTTCAACCCTTCCAGTGATGACATAACATTCTGGCTAAACAGATTTGAACGCTCGTGTCGAGCACATAATGTGGACAAATCACAATATGCTAACCAGTTATCAGAAAATCTGAAAGGTGATTCTCTGACTAGTTTAAGTTTGGTTGAAGAGGCTGACAAAGATAACTATGATGTTATTAGGGCAGCCTTATTAAAGAAGTATCAGTTGTCTGAAGAGGGTTATCGGAAGTTGTTTAAGACAATGGTGCCTGAGGCAGGTGTAGAATTCTCAGAATTCATTGCAAGGACACGACTTACATTTGATCGTTGGATTGAGCTATCCAAAACAGAAAAGACTTATGAAGCCCTTATGGACTTGATACTCAGAGACAAGATTATGTCAAGTATAAATAAACCTTTCCTCGAATTCTTACATGAGCGTAAACCTAAGTCTCTAAAAGAAATGGAACAGTATTGTACCCAATACGTCACTGCACATCCGGACGTAGCTATTAGCAACAGTAAGGTTAAAGAAGGTATGCCAGTTGCTTCTGCAACACCATACAACCCTAATCACTCTCACAAATTCCAAGGACCTCAAAATAGGTTTAATAAAAAAGGTAACTATTACAGTTATCAGAACCAAGGTAACCAATCATTTCAGGGTTCTTCTTCGAATACCTGGAGAAGAGCTGACAGCCCTCGATTCAGGGGTGGTCATAATTACAGGAACTTTCGCAAAGGAAGTCATTCTAGAAACTATCCAAGTTTTCCTTCATGGAGACAACAGGATCATAATTACCGAGATACTCATTATAATGAATATGATGATAGTAACCAAAGGAGCTATGATTCAAACCCGAGTAGAGGTTATAATAGTGGAAACAATGATAAGTACAGAGGCAATAATAACAGAGGTAGAGCACAATTCAAAAAACATAAAGCTCATTACCAGGCGAACTCTGCACAGCAAGAGTCCCACGAAGCCTATAAACAAAATAAAGATAATGATGACTCTAATAATATGGCATGTGCCGCTTTTGATTTTGGGAGAGCATCTCAGTGCCCCCAATGCAAAACATTATTTGAGCCAACCACAGTGTCTACTTTAAGCTGTGGCCATCCTCTTCCCGCTCTTCCTGCGTCAATCGCGCATGATGGGAGAGGTTCTCTTGTCTTACACAAAGGTTTAGTAAATGACAATCCAGTCTCAGTACTTTTTGATTCTGGATGCACAACTATTGGGGTTAGGCAGTCACTCATAGATCCTTCTCATTCTACAGGCAAAGTAGTCAAATGCGTAACATTTGGCGGCACCATAGAGAAATACTCTACCGCTATCATTAGGATTGCTACTCCTTTCTTCACAGGAGATGTACACGCATGTCTTTTGCCGGATCCGATCGCTGATCTTATCATCGGTCGCATTCACGGAGTCAAGAATGCACTCCGGAGCAAATTTCCGTTTGGGAAAATCAAAATATGCAATCTGCTAATGCAGTAGTCACTAGAGCTCAAGCTCTCAATATGCCTGAAACTTCATCTGTTGAAGATAATGAAGTGCATAACCAAGATGATCCCTTGGTAATTTCTCGTGACTCGTTTATAAAACAACAAGAAGAAGATCCGACTCTTAAGAAATTCTTCACTCTTGTAACAAAAGGTGATCCGAATAAAGATTCAAATTGTAAATCTTGGATTACAATGAAGAATGGCGTACTTGTACGTATGGTGCAAGACTCCACTAAGTCAAGTCATTCTCAGATTCTTGTACCCAAGAATTTGAGAGTTAAGATCTTACAACATGCACACGACTCTCAGTGTGCTGGTCACATGGGTTTTTCCCGTACAAAGTCAAGAGTTCTTGCGGCTTTCTTTTGGCCTTTTGTGAACAAGGACATACGGATCTATTGTCGATCCTGTAAAGTATGTCAAGAAGTCAAATCCAAAGGTCCTCGTCATGCTGCGCCTATTCAGGCTGCAGATATTCCTATTCGTCCATTCCAGAAAATGGCGATAGACATCATTGGTCCATTCAAGATCAAATCTGCTAGAGGACATCAGTTTATCTTAACGTGTGTAGACATGTGCACACGTTGGCCAGAGGCTATCCCTCTAAAGAGCATTACTACCGCTGACATTGCAGATGCTCTTTGGCTTATATTTTCTCGGCTGGGATTCCCCGGAGAAATATTATCAGATCATGGCACCCAACTGATATCGGATACCATGTCTCAAGTAATGTCTACTCTACAGATAGAGAGATCTTTGAGTAGCATCTATCATCCTATGTCCAATGGGATGGTCGAGCGACTAAATAGAACACTTAAGAACTTATTAGGGAAGATAACTGAGGATCATCCTCAGGATTGGGATAGGGTTTTACCCGCGGCCCTCTTCGCGTACAGAGAGGTCCCCAATGAACATACAGGGTTTTCGCCCTTTGAACTTGTCTTTGGCGCGCGACCGCGCGGCCCAATGTCTTTGCTGCATGATCTTATAACAGCTGACAATATTGACGATGACACAAAAATCTTCTTACGAGTATGTCATCGCGCTGAGACAAAAGATTATCGAAGCATGCAAATTGGCAACGTCCTCTTCTGAGTTTGCTAAGCAGAAGGCAAGACAATTTGCTAATAAGAAGAGAACTTTACGACAACTTTGTCCTGGTGACAAAGCATTTGTTTTGCTACCTTGTCGTGAAAATAGACTCCTTATTAGTTGGAAAGGTCCGTACGATATAATATCGAAAATTTCAGATGTTGACTACATCGTCGATATTAACGGGAAGCATAAAACCTTCCACATCAATATGCTTACGGAGTTCCATGAACGTCCTGACTATCTACAGCCTATTTTCCAGGCAACGGACGATTCTCATGTCAAACATGGTCATTACTCATCACTGTCTGTAATACAGGATGAGGAAACAAGTTTTTCGGATGTTAATCTCCCGCTTCCAATGATCCCACTTCATTCTAGTGAATCATGGAAAGACGTTACTGTTTCTCCTGATTTGTCTCTAGGAGAACGGCGACAAGTTTCGTCTATGTTACAAACATTTCAGGATGTCCTCACTGACATCCCTGGACAAACTCATGTCATTGAGCATGACATTGTTCTAACTGAACATACTCCAATTAGGGTTAGGCCTTATCCTATCCCTATACATTTCCAAACACAGGTTGAAAAGGAGTTGGATGAAATGATAGATTTACAAATAATCGAACCATCCACTTCTGCATATTCTTCGCCGATGGTTATTGTTCGAAAAAAAAGACAATAACATACGTCTTTGCGTTGACTATCGCAAATTGAATCAAGTTACGAAGTTCGATGCTGAACCTATGCCTTTACTAGAAGAGTTACTTACTCGTCTTTCTAAATCGCATTTTTTCACTAAACTTGATTTGTCTAAAGGATATTGGCAAGTTCCATTATCCGAACGCGCCAAACCTCTTACCGCTTTCTCTACTCCCAGAGGCCTTTTCCAATGGAATTTTATGCCTTTCGGCCTTATGAACGCACCAGCTACATTTGTACGCATGATGCGTCGAATCCTATCGTATCGGTCAGATGTCATTGCTTATCTAGACGACATCTGTCTTTTCAGCGATACTTGGGAAGATCACTATTCAGGATTAGTTGAATTATTATCAACTCTGCGTGAGTATAACCTGACAGCAAAACCATCTAAAGCTTGTATTGGCTTTAGCGAAATTGCTTTCTTAGGCCATCGAGTAGGTCACGGTTTCTTGAAGACAGAAGACCATAATATCACTAAGATACTTAACATCTCTATCCCTAGGACTAAAAAGCAAGTGCGAAGTCTTTTAGGTCTCATACAATTTTATGGACGTTTCATTCCGAATCTGTCCTCTATCATGGCACCTCTCTCTACACTATTAAAGAAAGGGTCGCCTAACATGGTTCACTGGTCTCATGAATGCCAATCTTCACTAGAGAAGATCAAAACTATGTTTTCATCACCACCTATTTTAGTGTTACCTACAACAGATAAGACATTTGTTCTTCGTAGTGACGCTTCATCCACTGGGATTGGAGCGGCACTAATGCAAGAGTACTCTGGAACTCTGCATCCTGTAATGTACATATCCAGAAAACTTAATGCTGCAGAAAGGAATTACTCGGTTTTAGACCGTGAATTATTGGCAATGGTTTGGTCAATTCTCAAACTCCAAAGATTCCTTCTGGGCGCGCATTTCGTAGTGGAAACTGACCAAAAAGCTCTTACGGCTATCCAAAGTAAAAACTTGAAGAGCTCGAGATCAACTCGATACGCAATCGCTCTTCAACCTTTTCATTTTTTCGGTACGAGCTATCCGTGGTTCAGAAAATGTGATGGCGGACATTCTGTCCAGATGCCCACATGATGCCACTTAACTGTTAAATATTGGATCTTTTTAATATGTATAACTTTACAACAGTTATTTTTTGTTTCTTTACTAAGATACACATTTGTAATTTAATAATAGAATGATGGTATCGCTACTTAGCGGTTTATTGATGTTAATTCACCGCTGTTCTTTGATGATTGTTTCTTCATAAATCATAAATTTAAGATTGTAGTGTGAATTTTTGGTATGCATTGTATAATTACCAGAATTGTATTATACGTACATCACACCTTCCTGGAAACATTTATTCGTAGGGAAACAATTTCTCTCAGATTTTGAGATATATATTCTCACCAGTCATATTAGGAATTATAGTTATTCCTGATATTTTCATCTGCGCAGTATTCTTGCGTTGTGAGCCTATTCTACGGTGCTCCTAGATGTATTTAAAAAAAAAAAAAATTTTATTTTTTTTTTCCCGGGAGGTGTGGTAAGACTGTAAAGGGCAATTTTTACTATCTTGCAATATAATACATTTATATTCTTATTATGTTCGCAAATATTTTGTAAGCAAAGTATTTCCTTTTTAAGTGCTTAAGGAGAAGTCATTTTTGGGTTGCTTCCCTTGAAAATAGTTCTGTCATCTTCGATCGGACTCCGCAGACGACTCTAGGCCTACTGCGATTTATTCTGTGGCTGGGTAGGAATAGATTGTTCTTGCTTCAGTATATCTATGGCCTGAATTTATACGTAGTGTTTGTATGAGTAGGACGAGTCTGTCTTATATATGGATATCTTTGCATTTCTAAGTCGAACTAATTTGGTTGTCGCTAGAAAAGGTCAAAGGCTATGCAGCGGAAGTATCGCTAGCAAAGGGTGTGATCCATGGCTGTCATCCTGTGAGGATGCCGAGTTTTGTTGTAGCAGGCTTTTTGCCGAAATAGTGATCTATATATGGATGGGGAAAAGTGATAATCATTTAGACATGTTGTATGTACTTTACCCCAGTGTTTATTCTCTTTTGCCAAGGAATGGCAAAGTTATATTTCGCATAAAAAGGTAAAACCACAATTTATTATGAACTTGGGCTTCGCCATCGTTGTTGATAAGCAGATGCACAGTGGTACTTTTAAAAAGAATATCCATTCAAAGGAAGAAGACATTCCTATGTATCAGCACTGGATTGTATGATATTATTCAATTACCTCTATGAGAGAACCTATGAAGAAATGAGGACATTTAATGAATGACTAATTTTGGTCTATATTCTATAGTGAGTGAAGCTCACGAGAGAGAGAACAGCCATGTTGAAATTCATATACTTTGTATTTATCGAGTGAGAAAAAGGGATGCCTGTACTATCGCTCGATGAACCAAGAGATCACTGCTACATGTGAGAACCCATGTCTGGGATTCCTATATTATGAAATATATATATATTGAACTTTACGTGAAGGAATATTCGCTAGACGAGGTTAGGTCTAGGAGCCTTCCTATGTATTGGTTATGGTCTGACGTGCCCAGTCAGTAAAGCCAGATGATTTACATGATGGAACGCTGAATGCTTATTTACGAATGCTCCATTATGATATTTGCCAAGCATGAATGCTAACTTAAGATGATATTCCTGTGATCAACATTATGCTGTCTATGTCGACATTTGTTCCTGTAACCATACACGTACTGTCCAAGTGTGCGTCCCATTAAATGTTATAAAAAGACCACCGTAGTTCCAGTACTTCTTGAATTCGAACAGTGTGAGTATGAGTGATGTACTACCAACCTGTCAACTCTATCGAATCATTCTACCATTCGCGTACTGACATTCAGATACACACTCATTGTTTACACTCACATTCTTGTCGGAGCCTCATCACGTTCCAGGACAAGATGACCACATTCCTCTTTTTTCCTCTAACAGCAAAACTCCACTTTCTTTATATTCATTGTCCTTCTTCTAAACAGCAAAACTCCAGTTTTAACATTTCTCTTTCTTCGTCTCAACAGCAAAGCTCCAGTTTCTTAACTTTCCTCTTTCTTCTTCTCAGCAGCGCAACTCTAGTTTCTTTACATCCCTCTTTTTTCTTCTCAACGGCATAGCCCCAGTTTCTTAACATTCCTCTTTCTTCCTCTTAACAGCAAAACTCCACTTTTTTTTTTCATTGTCTTTCTTCTCAACAGCAAAACTCCAGTTTTAACATTTCTCTTTCTTCTCAACCGCAAAAGTCAAGTTTCTTAGCATTTCTCTTTCTTCGTCTCAACCGTAGAACTCGAGTCTTAACATTTCTCTTTCTTCGTCTCAATAGCAAAGCTCGAATTGTAAAATTCCTCTTCCTGCTTCTCAACAGTAAAACTCCAGTTTCTTAACATTCCTCTTCCTTCTTCTCAACAGCAAAACTCCAGATTCTTTACATTCATTGTCCTTCTTCTCAACAGCAAACCTCCAGTTTTAAAATTCCTTTTTCTTCTTCTCAGCAGTAAAACACAAGTTTTAACATTTCTCTATCTTCGTCTCAACAGCAAAGCTCCAGTTTCTTAACACTCCTCTTCCTTCTTCTCAACCGCAAAACTTCAGTTTCTTAACATTTATCTTTCTTCTTCTCAACAGCAAAACTCCGGTTTGTTTACATTCATTGTCCTTCTTCTCAACAGCAAAACTCCAGTTTTAACATTCCTCTTTCTTCTTCTCAACAGCAAAACTCCAACTTTAACAGCTCTCTTTCTTCGTCTCAACAGCAAAACTCCAGTTTCTTAACATTCCTCTTCCTTCTTCTCACCAGCAAAACTCCAGTTTTTTAACATTCCTCGTACTCTATAAATAACAGATTTCAAGTATATAGTTAGCTTTCATCGTCCCCCCTCTAAACAACAGAACTTCAGGTTTTTTTTAAATTTTGTTTATAAACATACCTCGTATCAGTTTATTAAGAAGAAACATAAACAAAAACTATAATTCAGTGCAAATAAGTCCTATTTACATTGAGTTGTTACGCCGATGTGCTATCTCTAGATTTAATCCACTCTACACAACACCAATGTCAAAGTGACACAGCCCGGTCTCTATCTGGACGAGGCGTCTGTCGGAGAAATGGAAGCGGTGTCTGTTGTGTGCTCACGTTTACATCTTAGTGAGATAGAAGAAATCTGAGCGTTAACAGTGTCACTCATTCAGAGAGCACAAACAATCTATCGGACGCGTAACTGCCACGGAAGGATGGTCAGATGTGTTCTTGAAAATAATTCATGGTTTAAAAACGTAAAGGTTAACGTAGTCCTAAAGCAGAGGTGATAAGAAGACACGGGATATATTAGAACACACACTGAGGAAACCTGTTGATAGCACCACCAAGCAGTCTTTGTTCTGGAAACCACAGGGTAGGTGAGAGAAAGGTACAGGGAGAACAAGGAACACATGGAGAAAAGAACTGGAGGCAGAGATGATGGGCATGGCGAAGACATGGTAAGACCTCGAGTTGATGGGGCCGGGCCCAGGCATAAGTTTGTTCAAGGCCTTTACTTCTTGCAGCCCTGAAGATTGGATAATGGTGATGGTAACAGATACTGCCGTTGAAGAGTGAAGTGTTAGAGACTTTCCTATACTAGGACCAGCTTTATGAGGTGGAATGACTAGTTCAGCCTAGGCCGGTCTCAAGCCCAGTTGAAAAAGGAGGAGTGCGGCCTACATGGAGGCCGTAAGGAGGCAGCCTCTCCATCATGCAAAGGCACAACAGGCCAATCATCTGTTTGCCTTAAAACCTGATTGATGAGATGTTGACAGGCAAATGATGTTTCTATGGGGGTAGATAATCAGTGTTTAGGAAGTGTTTGAAAAGTGCTTTGTTAAATGAATATTGTGTAGGTAGGCTTTTTAGGTGGTGTGGAAGGCTGTTCCATAAGTAGGCTCCAGAGTAGGCTAGACTCTGTTTGAACAGGTCGATCCTAGGTTTGGGCAGACGTAACTGATGTAATTGTAGTCCCTCTCTTCTACTGGTTTGAAACAATGATCGTAGGTACGGCGGAGCATTGTTTGATAGAATTGCGTGGGTCAGCTTGGCTTTGTTGTAGAGAAGACGTTTTTTCAGGGACAGTATTGTGGGTTCTTTTCCTGTCCTTGTGTGTGATATCGTGCGATTATCGGTGATCAGACGTATTGCTCTCTTATGCAGGGAGTGCAGTCTCTTTGAGGTGGAAGCAGGGCAACCATCCCATAGTGTAGAGCAGTAATCTAGATGTGTCTGTATATGTGAGGTGTAGAACAATAGTCTAGTGTCTGCGTCTAAGAAGTGTTTTATTTTGGCTAGCTGGTACGTCTTTTGAGCTAAGTGTTTGGTTAAATTCCGTACATGGGAGTTCCACGTTAAGTGCTGGTCAATCGTGATTCCTAGAACTTTGTGTTCTGTTACATGTTCAATTTGTATTGATTCCGCGTGTACCTGTAGCGATCTTTTGGTGCAGTTTAGGAGTTTCTGTCTGGTGGTAATCAACATAGATTTCGTTTTTGCTGTGTTTAATGGCATACGATTCATATTACTCCATTTTGTTAGATTGTCTACATCGCATTGAAGAGTCATTTCAAGTGCCACGCAGTCATTGTCACTAGTGTAGATAGTACAATCGTCTGCAAAGAGATCACATTTTGAATATTTTAGATGTAGTGGTAGGTCGTTGATGAACATTGCGAAGAGTAGGGGCCCAAGAATAGAGCCCTGCGGTACTCCTTTATCTATCTTCGAGAAATCTGATGTCGAGTTGTTGTGAAGCACTAACTGTTGTCGATCTCCCAGGAATGATTTGATGATGTTTAGTGGATTAGGGCCTATTCTGAGGGTTTCCAACTTTTGAACCAAGATAGTGTGGTCAATCATGTCAAATGCTTTTTTGAAGTCAACAAAAACAGCACCACCTAATTTCCCATCATTTACGTTCGACAGTTTTTATCTGCCATTTTGGTGAGAGCTGTGTGACAGGAATGTTTGGGTCTGAAACCTGACTGGCTCTCAATGAGCAGTTTGTTTGTTGTTAAGTGTTGAAATGTGGTGTTGTAAATGTGTTTCTCTAGTGGTTTTTGAAAGAGATGATAGAAGGATATTGGTCTGTAACTGTTGGATCGCTATGTGAGCCAGATTTATAGAGAGGATACACTTTGGCAGATTTAAATGCTGTGGGAAAGTAGTTGTGTGCAATACATTGATTGTACACATAGGTTAAGGAGTCGCAAATGATGGGTGCAGCGTAACGTAGAATCTTATTGCTGATACCATCAAGACCAGATGAATTGTTGCTTTTTAATGCCAAGATATATGTGAGAACTTCGTGTACTGTTAGAAAAGGAATATCTCTAAGATCTGTTATGGTATGTTCAGTGTTGCAGAAGGCGGTCAGTTTACTAATATCGCAGTCCATTGGCTTTAGTGTCGATTTGAGATGGTTAATTTCTGTTTTGAAGTGGTTACTAAAATGAACAGCTTTTTGGTAAAGAGTTTAGTGACTTTGTTTTGTGTGTTAGTGCTCTAATGGCTGCCCAGACTTCTTTACTGTTTGCTTTGTCTTGAATCATCTTTCTGAAATGTAGTTTCTTTTCCTGACGAATGAGGTATTGTACTTTGTTTCTAAGCATCCGATACCTGCTGAAATCTTTGAGCTTATGTGCTTCGTCCCGCTCTCTCATTGTTGATAATATTTCGTTTGTTATCCATGGGGTCTTTCTGATATTTTTAACACGAACTTGCTTTATAGGAACATGTTTGTCAAATACATTGTTAAAAGTTTGTGTCCAGTATGTTATGGCTTCTTCTGGGTAGGGAAGTTGGTACACGTATGAGAGAGGGGATATTTGTAGGTCTTGTAGGAATAATTGAAGGTTGTTTGGCCATGTCTGCAGAATGGGAGAAGATCGGCTGCCACGGCAGGTATGGGAGGCTAAGAGCCAGGGATCCAGACCCCCAGGACGACCCAGAGTCCGCTAGGATGACAACATTAGATAATCTCTGATGGACCGAGGATAAGAAAAGAACCAGGCCAAGAGGAAGACAGCTGATATGCTAGTATGGCGCTCTCTCTTCCAAACCTCTACACCTCACGGTAGAAGATGAACGACTAAGTAAAATAAGTGACCAGTTCACTTCCTTGCTGTCTTTGCCTTCCTTAACTTAAGAACAGTCAGGTACCCATTATCAGATGGGTAGACTGGAGTGTGACTACCAGGTTTTGACTTGAAACTCCGTGACTTTGGCCGTCAAGAGGCAAGAGCTGTAATCGTTTAGCCAATCTTAATTCATGTGGAAAGTAATTTTAGAAAAAAATATTTTACATTTTACACTTTCCCGCAGGTGGATAAAAAGAGAAGGAAAAAAAAATTTTGAATTAAATGTTCTTTATTTTATTAGCATGAAGAAATAGGCGTTGTTGCTTGTTTTGTTAAAAAAAAATTATGATCTAGACAGAGAGAGAGAGAGAGAGAGAGATAGACATACAGTTACACATACATGCGCACACACACACATACACACACTCTTATATGCATACACTTGTAAAGAAAACTCCACAAAATGTCAAAGGGAGAGTCCATGGATTTGTTTATATCTCAATGTCTAGTTTGTAAAGATTATACCTTTTGTCTTGAAATATAACAGACGTGGGCACGTGACACCTGACTCAGGTAGGTGGGCTTCACAATTTTTTTAGCCACTTTTATTTAAGATCAAAATCGTATTTGATATTTATCGCGTTTGAAATGTTTGCCGCTGAAAATCACAATGTTGAGGTAATCGTAGAAAGCTAAAACTTTGGATACATTTAAATATATCATGTTTTGATAGGCATTGACCCAATTGCTTTAATACAATAGCTAAAACATATTTAAATAAGATAAGAATAACTCCATTCAAGTAAAAGTTCTGTAATAAGGGAAAACTAATTGCGAATATAGGTCGCTAATACTTTTTGTCATCCTTTACTTGGAGCTCTAGAACAACAAACTTTCCACAGCTTTGAAGTGAGCAATGATTAAAACAAAAAATGTGTTCACAATGTCTTCATATACCCTCATTTACAGTCAGTCTATCTACCTATCTATCTATCTATCTATCTATCTATCTATCTATCTATCTATCTATCTATCTATCTATCTATCTATCTATCTATCTATCTATCTATCTATCTATCTATCTATCTATCTATCTATCTATCTATCTATCTATCTATCTATCTATCTATCTATCTATCTATCTATCTATCTATCTATCTATCTATCTATCTGTCTGTCTGTCTGTCTGTCCGTCCCATCCATCCATCCATCCATCAATCCATCCATCCATATATATATATTAAATGACACTGAACAAACATACACTAGTCTAGTGGAACTCTTAGGAAGAGGCTAGCCACAGACTTTGTGTTGTTTCAGGTTTCGGTCAAATATATAGACTGGGAAAGTCAGAAGTGTAAACCACCAGTGTTATCCTGCACTGCGTCACGGAGCACTACAGCTGGTCCACTCAGATGTGCTGATATCTATATTGTATTGGAAGATCAGTGGAGACTATATGTATTAGTATATGCTGCATCATCAACCATTACCATAGCTGGTCTGTGACATTGCTGTCAATCGGTACATGAGCATTTCAAGTTAAGTGAATAAACTCATGAACATTTCGAACAATTTATGGAGAAGAGAGTCAAGTGAAGAGACTATTTTGATACCAAAGTCAGTAAACAGAAACACTACTAAGTCAGTGGCATTTTATTGATTGTAAACAACATTGTGCATATTGTGTGTGTGTGTGTATATATATATATATATATATATATATATATATATATATATATATATATATATATATATATATATATATATATATATAATTTCACATTTTAAGAAAGAAGAAAAGAGATAAAATATAAATAAGTTGGTTATTAATTATAACTTTCGACTTTGGCAATTCAATATAGTTACAGTTTGAATTTTTTTTTTTTTTAATTTCATTGTTTTAAAGCATAGGGTAGTCTTAACGAGAGGACAAGCAAGACTCTTGATCTACTTATTACCATCTAAAAAAAAAAGAGCTATTTACTGTCTGACTATAATCTGTGCCATCCATACACCAGTGCTCATTTCTGGGACTGGGGTATTCTGTATAGTCCAGTATTCTTTCTCTGCAACTATCTTTTAGTATCATCTCTATACTACAGTCACTATCTAGCCACAAAGTAGGGAACCTTCACTCTGGTCACGCTGTGGGCGCCGTACAATCCCGTTACAAAGCCGTAGAGAGCATCGCCACTTGGTGCAATCCGCAGTTTCATCCTCTCAGGTTGGTGAATTTATGTCCAGTGCCCTCAAGTCTGCCTTGTACACATCTTTAAACCTCAGCTGCAGTCGCCCAACTGTTCTTTAGCCATCTGCCAGTTGTCCGTAGAAGATATCTTTAGGGATGCGTCCATATTCCATGCGGTGGTGGCGGACATGGCCAAGCCAGCGTAGTTTGCGCTGACTATATATATATATATATATATATATATATATATATATATATATATATATATATATATATATATATATATATATATATATATATATGTGTGTGTGTATGTGTGTGTGCGTGTGTGTGCGTGTGTGTGACTTTGTTCTACTGTCAGTGAGCGTCAGCTCTTGGTGAATATATATATATATATATATATATATATATATATATATATATAGATATATATATATATATATATATATATATATATATATATATATATATATATATATATATATATATATATATATATATATATATGATATATATATATATACTGAAGCACATTAAAAACGCACCACTATTATATATACTGATGCCGAGAAGCTGGCAAAAAAAAGTGTGGGAATGGATTTTCTCCGTGTTTGCCATGCGGTAGAGAGCGAATGGCTGCTGGAATGGAAAGTGCAAGATTCAACCCATGGGTGTTTGTACAGACTACATGAAAACGATGAAAGTTACACGTGCAACACGATTCTCAACAGCTATGACCCTGAAAATGTGTACGCGTTGTGGCAGTATACTCGGTATAAAAAGGCCGTTGAGACAAAACACCCAGTACATGTGCTTGAAATGCCACGACTATCTGAAAACGACCGCCAACGAGCCATAGGTATGTTGGAGACCGGAATGAGCTCGCGGGCCATTGCCAGAAGGATGAATTGCCACCACAGCACTATTGTACGTCTCAATGAACGTTACGGAACCACTAGCAGTGCCCGGGATAGACTTCGGAGTGGCCAACCACGAGTTACTACCCCTGCGCAAGATCGTCATATTGTGCTGAGTCACCTAAGGAATTGACTCTCTCGGCAAGTCAAACAGCAAGAGCAATAGTGGGTAGACATGGGCAAGTCTCTCGAATGACAGTCATACGACGACTCAGAGATACAGGCCTTACTGCAAGACGACCTTATGTTGGGCCAAACTTGACTCACAGACATCGTTAGCAGCGCCTGCAATGGGCAGAGCAACATATCAGATGGACTAGACTGCAGTTGAGTGCTGTCCTATTCACAGACGAGAACAGATTCAACATATCCTTTGCAGATGGACGTATGCGGATTTAGCGACGGTGTGAAGAGCGCTTTGCAGATTGCTGTGTCAACCGATTTCGAGGTGGCAGTATTCACATTTGGGGAGGATTCAGTTTTCACCATCGCTTGCCTCTTCACGTCTTCCGTGGAAATGTTAATGCTGTGACATATCGAGATGAGGTTCTGGATGCACTGGTTGCTCCTGCGTTCACAATTTATCCAGACTTGCAGCTTCTCCAGCAGGATAACGCACGTGCATTTTTTTGTATTTTTGGTTTTCTCCCTTGCCTGCACAGAATGCAATGAATTTCATAACAATCAAATGTACAAATTAATGACCAGCATGGATTCATAGGAAAATGAATAAAGATTCCAAATATGTAAACTTGTACACACTTACATTTACATTTCACACTCTGGTCTTGGATTATACAGGTGGTGCGTTTTTAATGTGCTTCAGTCTAGATATATATATATATATATATATATATATATATATATATATATATATATATATATATATATATATATATATTATATATATATATATATATATATATATATATATATATATATAAATATATATATATATATATATATATATATATATATATATATATATATATATATATATATATATATATATATATATATGATAGAAGAATTTAATTCTTCTGAGAGATTAACATTGGTGGGTGCAAAACGAGAGGATGCGCCTATTAAGCTTCCAACTTCGTGTACGTAGCAGAGGCATTTGTCTTTCTATTTTTTCTTAAAGTATGTGGTTACAAGCATACGACGGTTTAAAGCACTAACGTTACGCCGCCGCTAGTATGTGGAGAAGTGCACTCATCACAAAAAGAAGTGACGGAAACCACAGCGACATAACTCACCTAGAGTTAAGTTTTCGTGTAAAATAGGCTAAAGCAACGGTCTTTGATAAATCTTCACCTACGTCTCAGTGACGAAAACTTGTACTTACAGCAAAGTTTCACCAATCTTTCCATATTTATTTTAACTGTTACAGACTAATTCATTATCAAAATTTTGTTTTAAAACTAAACAATCATAGCACTGACTAACAAAAAAAAATTTTTTTTTTCTTTCTCTAACATTTCTATGTTTTTCTGGTCAATTTTAATGCGCTGTTTTTAAATCTGCAAACCGTTTTTCTCTATCAGGTCGGGATCTCTAGAAATACGCAATTGAAGTTTTTTAACAACGCATACAGTATTACAACATCATTCGTACAAGAAGTATAACGGTTATGTAGGCTTGAATTTCTTTACAGTCGACTTTAGTCGGTGAATGGCATGTGGTACATCGCGATGAAGCATCCAACAATAATCGGCAAGCATGGTCACACTCCACCGTCCTTGATAACGTGACTCCATTACGGCGATATCTTGATGGAATCATTCTCCATGTTCATCGCTGACTTCGCCAAGGTTGTCAGGGAAAAAGTTAAGATGCGAATAAAGCAAATGGATTTTGAGGGACATGTTACAGCCCATAATTATGTATGCATCTATGCACTGCTTAACAATATGCAACATAGTCGACAGATTTGTGATTTTCCAGAAAGTTATCGACGATCGATTTGAATGCCATCCATGCGCGAAGTTCACTACCATGTAACAAGTTCTCGAATTGTTTGTCTGCAATAACTTTCCTAATCTGAGGTCCTACAAAGATACCTTCCTTTATCTTTGCATCGCTAACTTGCGGAAACTTTTCTCGAAGATAAGTGAAAGCTTTGCTCGTTTTATCTAACGCTTTTACAAAATTCTTCATGAGCCCCAACTTTATATGTAACAGTGGTAAAATGAAGGTGTCTTTGTTAACTAATGGCTCGCATATTACATTTTTATGCCCGAGCTGCATACGATCCCGGATAGGCCACACCTTTCTTGCATAATGTTCCTGTCTGTTGCGACTGTCCCATTCACATCGGAAGCAACAAAATTTAGTATACCCAGTCTGCATGCCCGTGAGAATTGCAATGACCTTTAGGTCTCCACAAATCCGCCATTGGTAGTCATTGTACTTTATTTTTTCCAAACGTTTAGCCATATTGTCATAAGTTTCTTTCATATGAACAGAGTAGGCGACTGGAATTGATGAAAAAAATTTTCTGTTATGCAATAACACGGCTTTTAGACTAGTCTTGGAAGAATCGATGAAAAATCGCCATTCGTTGACTATGTGCTCATGACCGTTTACATCTTTGCAATAGCAAATGTCATCATCCATCTCAAAGTATTGAACAAGTTCTCTGTGTCTATGACGAAATTTAGATATCAGAGTATTGGGCGCTAAAAGATTCCATTCTTTGAGTCGCGAACCGAGTAATTCCGCTTGTCCTTTGGTAAGAGCGAGATCACGTATTAGATCTGAAAGTTCTGAATGGTTAATTAAGTAAACACCATCATTCACCAGTATGTAATCTGAGTCAGAATTAGTTTCTAAAGCAGGTAAACTATCACTTTCTGATGGTTCATTTACGTCCAACGAATATTGTTCTGGTGGTACTTGGATCGGACACGTGATTGGATCATGAGGCACTGGTTTCGAAATCGATTCAATATTTGGATAAACCACAGACTTTCTAGTTTTAAAAGTGAAACCATGGATATTTGTCAAGCAGAAGTAACAATCAGTAGTGTGATTTGTATGTTCACGCCATATTACTGGCACTCCAAAAGGCATCGACTTATGCCTCGGCGATTTTCGTAACCAACCTGCCAATGTATCGAACAAATTGCATTTGGCTTCCAAGATTTATTTGCATCATCATCTTTCGAATCGAAATAAAGTTCATATGCTTTCTTTAGTAATGGTGTAAAGTTTTTCTGGTCAACACGATCGGTAAAATATCCGCACACGTAACAGAACAGATCAGCCGAATTTCTACAACTTCTAGAAGCCATATTTTGCTCAGAATTATTTCAAAATACAGTAACTATTTGAAAAATAGCGTAACATATGTCATGCATCTTTTAGCAGTATAAAAAGTAGAATTATGTTACTTTTTATTAATTTTTAATAAGTTATATAGTAAAAATGAAACGGAGCAAATAACGGTTTCCCAAAAATATATTTATTCACAAATATCTTAAGAACCCGACGTGATAGAGATAAACGGATTTCAGATTTGAAATCAGCGCAAGAAACTGACCTAAGAACACTTATTCTTATATAAGAAAGAAAAATGTTGTTTGTCAGTGTATAGTCGCTCCAGTTTATATATATATATATATATATATATATATATATATATATATATATATATATATATATATATATATATATATATATATATATATATATATATATATATATATATATATATATATATATATATATATATATATATATGAAAGCAAACGAATGAGCCAGAAAATATATATATATATATATATATATATATATATATATATATATATATATATATATATATATATATATATATATATATATATATATATATATATATATATATATATATGTGAGGAGTTACTGTATTTTTTATTTTCAACTCGCCCCAGTTTTCTTTTCCCTGAAAGTTATGTTGTTCTTTAAATGTTATTAGGCGTTCGAGGTCATAGTTATTAGTTCTGGGTTTAATTTTCGGATGTTAGGAATAATCCGACCACGTGCACCTATCCTGTTTTTGTAGGGATGGGGGAGAAGCACGATCCAGATTAACGTGGAACCAATAAAATGTATTCCGGTAACTAGAATGTCAGAGGATTACCTAATACTACGTATTCTTTCGCGCGTGAGCAAAAAGAAATGCGCGATTGGCTTGGTAAACACTGAGTCATCGGTTTGATTATGAGATGATTGGACGGATTCAGATTTAATTTAATTTATATGCAGGTATGAAAATAGGTCATAGGTTGTTTGGAAGTGGTTCCAGATAAACAGACGCGAACGCGATGACTCACCGCGTCTGTTACTGCATCAGAATATTCTTACTATTTATTGAGCATCAAAAATCTTTTATCGCTCACTAGTCCCAAGAATTTTTGCCGTGAAGAAGTGCCATTATATATCGTCTGCTCAGTACGAGAAATTCGGTATTAATTGGGTATGTCCATAACGTAATTAGCGGGGCAGAAAGTTCGTTTTATATAAGAGCTTAGCACGTTAGAGTAAGCTTTCTTCTGGGATTTAATTTAATTTTAATTAATCAGGAGTGCCATCAATTGCTGATTTATACAAAACTATAGAGTGTAGTGTACGTTGTGTCTATAATTTTTCGATGGATAAGTTAGTAGTACAGTAGAACTCCATTTATCCGAACCCCATGGGACCGAGCATCGTTCGGATAATCAAATGTTCGGATAATTGGATTACATAATGTATCGAGTACATGTACACATATTTCTAAAAATAATTAACCATCACAAGGAAAATACACTACAAAACATATTTACTTGTACTATAATAATAATACCCACACTGTATTAGATCACTGTATCACCAAAATCTTTTATTACACTGCAGTGCATGTACTACTTGTATTAATTATTTTTGTTAAGAAAGAGAAATGTTTTCAAAATAACATTACAAACGATTCAAAACCAGGCGCAACTTACGTATATATGTACTTGCACAGATGTAGCCCACTATTTAAAATAATGAGGAATCCTCTTTTGCACCAAACTGGATAGTCTCGTTTTGGCTGCTAAGTCCCGCATTCTCTTCAACAGCAGAAGCTGTGTAGGACAGCTGTCATCTTCTTGCTCGTACCAAGCCATCGCTGTTTCTAGTGCTATAAAGGCCTCTTCAGGACTTGGTCGACGTTTTGGTTTTTCTTCATAATCTACAAGTACATCATGTACTTCTGAGGAGTCTTCATCATCGGTCACTACATGTATTTGGTTTTCTTCTTGCACAAAAGACAAAATTTCTTCGTCATTCAAAAACTGAAAACCAGAATCATTATCATCTTCTAGCCACATGTATGCATCATCTTTGTCACAGTCCGAAAATCCGGGCATTGCTTGAAACAGTTCCACAACTTCATTTATACAATCATCATTTGTGTCCACTGCAGTAGTTTCATTTCCTCCTTTTTTCCCAAGCAATCTACTCCAAGCCTTGTTGAGATTATCTTGTGACAGGGTGGTCCAAGCATCATCTAACATATAGCAGCAGTCTTTGAGATTAAGCTTTTTGGAAAACGCCACCACACTTTCTTCATCTTCAGCCAACAATAAACGACGCAGGACTTCCTTCTTGTACATCTTTTTAAGCTTTACTATAACACCCTGATCCATTGGTTGAATCAGTGCTGTTACATTGGGAGGCAGAAAAATTACTTTAAAATTTGCATCAACTGCATTCAATGTATCAGTCTCTGGATGAGATGGTGCATTGTCCAGTAGAAGAATTATTTTTCCAGTTTTCTTTCCTTGTTCTCTCAACCTCTTCACATTTGGGATGAACTGATTTGTATACCAATCAAGAAATATTTCACTATTCATCCAAGCACTCTTCTGTGCTTTGTAACACAATGGGAGACATGTCACATTCTTTAAACAACGTGGTTTTTTGGCTTTGCCGATCATTAGCACTGGTAAACGATGACTTCCACTGGCATTCGCGGCTACCAAAATTGTTACTCTCTCTTTGCACTTTTTAAACCCAGGGACAGCTGCTTCGTGCTGAGATGCAAGTGATTTTTGAGGCAATGATTTCCAGTATAAGCCAGTCTCATCGGCATTATACACATCATCGAGTGAATAACCTTCTTCTTCCAAAAAAGCCAAGAATGTTTCTTTAAAATTTTTTAGCGGCAGTTGCATCGCTAGATAAAGATTCCCCTTGAATCTCCAATTCTCGTATGCCATGACGAGATTTAAAGTTTCTTAACCATCCCTGGCTAGCCTTAAAGTCAGGAGGACCGTCAAGTTGATTGTTGAACTGAAGTGCCTTTTCACACAACAGAGAACCAGAGATAGGTTCCCTTTTGCTTCTTCTTTGCACAAACCATATATACAAAGCCTCTTCCAATTTCACATCTTTCGCATTTCTCATGGTTTTACGTTTCTTCGACCCATTTTCACTATCAAATTTCGATGCAAAACTCATAATTTTATCCTTGTTACTTTTGATGTCAGAGACGGTAGCTTTCCCAACATTGAAAATCCTCGCAAGTGAAGACACAGGTTCACCTTGTCCTAGTCTCTTGATAATTTCTGTTTTCGTTTCAATTGACAAAACATTGCGGTTCCTTTTATATGCTTTAGGCCTACTGGAAGATGCCATATCGCACAGAGAAATACTTGTACAGCAAAATTATTCTGCTGTAGTAGCAGACCCAATTATTTTAAGTTGAACTGTCTGTAGCCATTCTACCTAGACGGTACACTGATTGTAAACCACAATTAACTGATTTATGATCTAACTGACTTTGTACGTAAGCGACCGACCATTAGCCACCCCATTCTCTACAAATACGTTCGTGGAAGTTTGCCGCATCAAAAAGATTCAGAATTTTGTGTATTGATAAAAAATTGGGGTTGATAAATGTTCTAACTGGTCTTGTAGTCAGGAGACAGGGGTGCAGGGGATTTAATATTTCAGAGATGGTGTAGGAATAAGTGTGGTTTATAATTGTGTTAAATTGATAACCTTCCCGGGTCAGTCTTTAATAAGATGTTAAGGCTGGGAAATTATTCTGTACCGGGGGATTTTTAGCTTTAGCGATGGGAATGTTATGACGCCTAAGGGCGAGACGCACACAAAAGATTCAGGTCAGACATAACAGACAGTGAGTTAAGTTTGTGCGAGAGAGAGATAAGGGGGAATTGTAAATTAGGTTGACCCTTGGGCAGAAATACTTGTTTATTTCTTGTGCGTAGCTTTTGTGTAGGGGAGAGTTATTAATTTAGGGAACCTCAGGGTATAGATGGAGTTAGGTGGTAGTATGTTATGTATTAGAAGACATTGAATTGTTGTATAACTGTTGTTATTTTTTGTCTCTACAGCAGTCACGGCTTGAAGGTGGTGGAGGTTATAAAAAGACCTCAGGCTACCACGGACTTTGCCTTCTAAAGAGAAGGAGGCACGAGACATCGGCATAATGTCAGAAAACCTGGGTTCGCGCTTGTACCGGCGCCCAGTAGGTCTGCAACACCAAAAGAAATAAGTTCTCTTGCAGTGAGGGCACATACCTCAGCGAGAATGGGTTCTTTAAATCAGGAGCTCTTAGCTCGTTAAGGCACATCAAACAGGCACGTTGCCTGGTGCTTATAATACTGTTATAATAACGCAGTGGTCCTAAACCCGAACCGGGTTAACTCAGCAGGTTGAAGAATTGTCATCAGCAGTGAAACCATCTACATCACTTGGGAATTACCTCGCTATCACATTATCAAGCTCTCGTCATCAGTATTCGGGAAAGGTGAGAGGGAAAAAATACCTTTCCAAAAATGAACGCGAGAAGAGGGGAGTGACGGAGAAGCAACTCATCTGATCCTCAGTCGAAGACGGTAGCGTCAGAGAGGCACTGAACCGAGACAGAGGCGAAAGGAAGGAGTGTAGAGAGGAACAGTAGATTCAGATAGAAATACTTAGAGGACAGCCTCTGAGTTAGCGCTGGAAAATCTATTAGCGTAAAAATTCGTGTGGTGTTAGTACGCAGGATCTCCTAAAGCGCTTTGAGACAGTAGTTATTTAGTTATCCAACTTTAGTGAGATAGAGTGTTAGTTATTAACCATAGAGTAGTCAGGAGTGGTGGCTCCTACTGAGAGACCCCTATCAAGTATATTTAGGTACCCGTAGTTGTTTATGTAGCAAAGACATCAACAACAGAATGAACAAAGCAAGAACAGCCTTTTTTTAGTCTAAACAACATCTGGAAGTCCTCTCAGTACAGCACAAGCACAACATTAAGATTATATCAGAGCTGTGTGCTTTCTGTGCTTCTCTATGGCGCGGAGAGCTGGAGAGTTACAGCGAAGGAAATGTCAAAATTGTCCTCTTTTCACACAACATGCCTAAGAAAAATTCTCTGAATCTTTTGGCCAAATACCATCACCAACCAAGATCTGCTTACTCGGAGCAAGCAAGAGGACATGCACACCATCATAGCTGGCAGACGCTGGAGCTTGGTTGGCCATGTCCTCAGAAGAGACCCCGATGCCATCACAAGAACAGCTATGCTATGGACTCCTGAAGGAAAACGAAAGAGAGGCCGACCAAAAACAACTTGGCGGAGGACTGTGGAGGCTGAGATGCAAAGAATGAACCAGAGTTGGGGCACTGTACGAAGGATGGCCGCCGACCGAGCAAAGTGGAATCAATTTGTTGTTGCCCTACAAGACGCAACCAGGCGTAATGGCCACTGACTGCTTTTACCGGTCGGCGGCTAAGGATCAAAGAAGAAGAAGAAGTTGTTTATGCAGGTGTGAAAGAGAGTGTGGATTTTTTTGAATATGGAGTCTTTCATTTAAATTGTTCTTTTTCCAGATTGTGAGAACTGGCACTTTATTTTTTTTTTCTTTGGTATTGATTTGGTGTTTTAATAAACTATAAAATGTATACTGGATCAGTTTATCTTTAACTATACTGTACTTATATGCTTTGTCTGTATAGTTGTGTCTGTGGAATTTAGTGAAACCTTATCTCCTTTCTGGTAGTCAGAGGTGGTGAGACAGTAGCTATTACATAAGTCACAAGTGGCGAGAGAGAGTCAATCTCGGTTCTCACCCTCGAAGCTTTAAGTCTCATCCTTCCACATTCACTATATTCTCATCTAAATCTATCTTCTCAGACTTTCTCATAACTAGTGTCTTGTCTCTGTACTCAGACAGACTCTAACTTAAAGCCACTTCGTGACTATATATATATATATATATATATATATATATATATATATATATATATATATAAATATATATATAAATATATATATATATATATATATATATATATAATAATAATAATAATAATAGCCCCTTCAGTCATAACTGACTATGGGAATGCGCCCCTGAGGTGGCAGCCCTCAGCTACTTATTTTCCTGGTGCTCCTTTCGACGTTTTCTCCTCACCTCTGCTTCTTGTGTGAGCCTCTCTTCGCCCAATCTGAGGTGGTGCCGTAAATAGCATCGCCACTTAGTGCGATCGGCAGCTTCATCCTCCCATGTTGCTGGATCCATGTCCAGTGCCCTCATATCTCTCTTGCACACATCTTTGAACCTCAGCTGTGGTCGCCCAACTGTTCTCTTGCCATCTGCTAATTGTCCGTAGAAGATATCTTTTGGGATGCGACCATCTTCCATGCGGCGAACATTGCCAAGCCAGCGAAGTCTGCGCTGTCTAAGCAGCGTATACATACTTTGAAGGCCAGCACGTGACAACACCTCGACATTTGTCACTTTATCTTTCCACGAGATGCCGAGGATGCGCCGTAGACACCGCAAATGGAAGGTATTGAGCCTTCTTTCTTGCTTAGCATAGGTCGTCCAGGTCTCGCTGCCATATAGGAGTGTGCTGGTGACGCAGGCATTATATACCGCTGCTTTGGTCTTCATTGTGAGTTTAGAGTTTCCCCAAACACGCGATGTGAGGCGGGCAAAGGTAGCTGCAGCTTTGCCAATGCGGCTGTCGATTTCTGTATCCAGTGAGAGTTTGTCATTGATGGTAGACCCTAGGTATGTGAAGTGGTGCACCACTGCCAATTCATAGTTATCGATAGTGATAACTGGTGCAGCACCCACATCCTGACTCAGCACATTCGTTTTCTTTAGACTTATTGTGAGGCCAAAGTCCTTGCATGCTTTAGTGAAGCGGTTCATCAAGCTCTGAAGCTCCTGTTGGCTTTGAGTGACGACTGCAGCATCATCAGCGAACAACAAGTCTCTTATAGTGACCCTTCTGATTTTTGTTTTTGCCTTCAGCCTTGAAAGATTAAACAGACGGCCATCTGACCTAGTGTGAAGGCATATTCCTTCAGTTGCAACTCTGAATGCATGTTTCAAGAGTAAGGCAAAGAAGATTCCGAAGAGGGTCGGAGCCAGAACACAGCCTTGTTTAACGCCACTTCGTATATCAAAGGGCTGTGACGTGCTTCCAGCATATTGGACTGTTCCCTTCATGTCGTCATGGAATGACTTTATCATTTCCAGCATTTTAGAAGGGCAGCCTATTTTCAGGGATGATTTTAAAGAGTCCATCCCTACTAACCAGGTCGAATGCTTTTGTGAGGTCTATAAAGGCGATATATAATGGTCTTTTCTGCTCTCTTGATTTTTCCTGAAGCTGGCGGAGAGAGAAGATCATGTCTGTTGTTGATCTGCCAGCTCGGAATCCACACTGTGCCTCTGGATATGTGCGCTCAGCTAACTTGTGTAGTCGCATTAAGATGACTTTGGCAAAAACCTTACCAACAATACTAAGAAGAGAGATGCCTCTGTAGTTATTGCAATCACTTCTGTCTCCTTTATTTTTATACAGTGTTACAATCTTGGCATCTCGCATGTCTTGAGGAATAGTTGTCTCTTCCAAGCACTGGCACAGCATCCTATGCAGGGGATGTAATAGCGTGCTCTTACAGCATTTGATTAAATCAGGAGGAATCCCATCACTGCCTGGTGCTTCGCCAGAGGCCACGCTATTAATGGCCTTACTGAGTTCCTCTAATGTTGGTTCGGCATCCAGCTCCTCCATAGTTGACAGACTATTGACAGCAACAAGGGCTGCAGGCGTAACGGTATTGTCTCTAGCGTAAAGCTCAGAGTAGTGCTCGACCCACCTCTCCATCTGCTTACCCTTATCGGTTAGCTTCTCTCCGCTGATGGTTTTTAGCGGTGCCGTCTTACTTTTATGGGGGCCAAGTGCTTTCTTTATACCGTCATACATTTGTCTAATGTTGCCTGTTTGCGCTGCGATCTGGATGCTCTCACTGAGCTGGAGCCAATAGTCATTTGCACAGCGTCGAGCAGTTTGTTGAACTTTGCTTCTCGTAGCCCTCAGGATCTGTAGGGTTCTGGCACTCGGTGAACGTTTGTATTCATTCATAGCACTGCGCTTAGCTTCAATAACAGGTGCCATCACATCTGATGAAGCGTCAAACTAGTCATTTGACTTTGCTGTTTTCTTACCAAAGGTGGCAAGTGCAGTACTTTGAATGGTGTTCCGTAGATGCTCCCAGTTCTCTGTAATAGTATCACCATGCTGAGGGCTACTGAGCACTTTCTTGAAGGTTGCAGTGAATTGAGTGGTTTCCCTTCATGTCTGACACGATAGAGTTTTCTTGGTTGTGCTCTGATTTTGCAGCAAACCAAGGAGTGATCTGTGTCACAGTCTGCACTATGGTACGAGCGCGTGGAGGGCACAGACCTGAGGAGTGGCCTTCTGACGATAATCAGGTCAAGTTGGTGCCAGTGCTTGGATCGTGGGTGTCTCCATGACACCTTATGCTGGGGTGTTGTCTGAAAGTAGGTGTTGGTCACGCAGAGGTCATGGTGGACGCACAACTCTAACAGCCGTTGTCCATTTCCATTCATCTTGCCAATACCAAACCTGCCCAGACATGAAGG
>JAMPIV010017288.1:0-5000 GCA_024509875.1 Oreohelix idahoensis
ACAGTTGATCGTTGGATTGAGCTTTCCAAAACAGAAAAAACGTATGAAGGACTTATGGATTTGTTGCTCAGAGATAAGATTATGTCATGTGTGAACAAACCTTTCCTTGAATTTATACATGAGCGTAAACCCAAATCTCTAAAAGAAATGGAAGAATATTGTTCCCAATATGTCACTGCACACCCCGACGTGACTTTTGGCAACACTAAGATTAAGGAGAGTATGCCAGTTGCTTCAGCAACACCATACAATCCCAATTATTCACACAGATTTCAGGGACCTCAAAACAGATTTGATAAAAAAGGTAACCATAATAGTTATCAAAACCAAGGTAACCAATCATTTCAGGGTTCTTCTTCAAAGAACTGGAGACGACCTGATAGCTCTCGACACAGGGGTGGTCATAATTATAGGAATTTCCGTAGAGGAAGTAATTATAGAAACTATCAGGGTTATCCGTCTTGGAGTCAACAAGATCATAATTACAGAGATACTCATTATAATGAATATGATAATGGTAACCAAGGGAACTATGACTCAAACCCAAATAGGGGTTACAATAGAGGTAACAATAACTACAGAGGTGATAATAACCGAGGTAGATCTCAAAACAAAAGACATAAACCACATTTTCAGGCAAACTCTGCACAACAAGAGTCCCATGAAGCCTATAAACAGAGTAAAGATAATAATGATGCTAGTAATATGGCATGTGCCGCTTTTGATTTTGGGAGAGCATCTCAGTGCCCCCAATGCAAAACGTTATTTGAGCCAACCACAGTGTCTACTTTAAGCTGTGGCCATCCTCTTCCTGCTCTTCCAGCATCAGTCGCGCATGATGGAAGAGGTTCTCTTGTCTTACATAAGGGTTTAGTGAATAACAATCCAGTCTCTGTGCTATTTGATTCTGGATGCACCACAATTGGTGTTAGGCAGTCACTCGTAGATCCTTCCCGTGCCACTGGACAAGTAGTCAAATGTGTAACATTTGGCGGCACATTAGAGAAATACTCTACTGCTATCATTAGGATTGCTACTCCTTTCTTTACAGGAGATGTACACGCATGTCTTCTTCCGAATCCGATCGCTGACCTCATCATCGGTCGCATTCATGGAGTCAAAGGAATGCACTCCGCAACAAATTTCCACGTGGGAAAGGCAAAACATGCAGATTGCTAACGCTGTAGTCACTAGAGCTCAGGCTCTTAATATGCCTCAAACTTCATCTACTGAAGATAATGAAGTGCATAACCAAGATAATCCCTTGGTAATTTCTCGTGACTCGTTTATAAAACAGCAAGAAGATGATCCCACTCTGAAGAAATTCTTCATTCTTGCAACTAAAGGTGATCCGAATAAAGACGCAAGTCGTAAATCGTGGATTACAAAGAAGAATGGCGTACTTGTACGTATGGTTCAAGACTCCATTACGTCAAGTCATTCTCAAATCCTGGTTCCCAAGAATTTGAGAGTTAAAATTTTGCAGCACGCTCACGACTCTCAGTGTGCTGGACACATGGGTTTTTCCCGTACTAAGTCAAGAGTCCTTGCGGCTTTCTTTTGGCCATTGGTAAACAAGGACATACGGATTTATTGTCGATCTTGTAAAGTATGTCAGGAAGTTAAATCCAAAGGTCCACGGCATGCTGCACCCATTCAGGCGGCGGACATTCCTATTCGGCCGTTCCAAAAAATGGCCATAGACATTATTGGTCCATTTAAGATCAAGTCTGCCAGAGGACATCAGTTTATCTTGACGTGTGTTGATATGTGCACACGTTGGCCAGAGGCTATTCCTCTGAAGAGCATTACTACTGCTGATATTGCAGATGCTCTTTGGCTTATATTTTCTCGTCTGGGGTTCCCCGGAGAGATATTGTCAGACCATGGCACCCAACTAATATCAGATACCATGTCTCAAGTAATGTCTACTCTGCAGATAGATAGATCTTTAAGTAGTATCTACCATCCAATGTCTAATGGTATGGTCGAACGCCTTAATAGAACACTTAAAAACTTACTGGGGAAGATAACTGAGGATCATCCTCAAGACTGGGACAGAGTTTTACCTGCGGCCCTCTTCGCTTACAGAGAGGTACCCAATGAACATACGGGATTTTCTCCCTTTGAACTCGTCTTTGGCGCGCGTCCGCGTGGCCCTATGTCGTTGCTTCACGATCTCATAACATCTGACAATATTGACGATGACACAAAGTCATCCTACGAATATGTCATCGCGTTGAGACAAAAAATTATCGAAGCATGCAAATTAGCAACTTCTTCTTCTGAATTTGCGAAACAGAAGGCAAGGCAATTTGCCAATAAGAAGAGATGCTTACGACAACTTTGTCCTGGTGACAAAGCATTTGTATTACTACCTTGTAGGGAAAACAGATTACTTATTTCTTGGAAAGGTCCGTACGATATAATATCGAAAATTTCCGATGTCGACTATATTGTCGATATTGATGGGAAGCATAAAACCTTCCACATCAATATGCTTACTGAATTCCATGAACGTCCGGATTATTTGCAACCCATTTTCCAAGCAACGGACAATTCTCCAGTACAACATGGTCATTACTCATCACTGTCCGTGATACAGGATGAGGAAACAAGTTTTTCAGATGTAAATCTTCCTCTTCCAATGATCCCACTTCATTCTAGTGAATCATGGAAGAACGTTACTGTCTCTCCTGATTTGTCTCTAGGAGAACAGCGACAAGTTTCAACTATGTTGCAAACATTTCAGGATGTACTCACTGACATCCCTGGACAAACGAATGTCATTCAACATGACATTGTTCTAACTGACCATACTCCTATTAGGGTTAGACCTTATCCTATACCTATACATTTTCAAGCACAGGTCGAGAAAGAGTTGGATGAGATGATAGATTTGAAAATAATCGAACCATCCACCTCTGCATATTCTTCGCCGATGGTTATTGTGCGTAAAAAAGACAATAACATACGTCTTTGCGTTGACTATCGAAAATTGAATCAAGTAACGAAGTTCGATGCCGAACCTATGCCTTTACTGGAAGAGCTACTTACTCGACTCTCCAAATCTCATTTTTTCACTAAACTTGATTTGTCTAAAGGATATTGGCAAGTTCCTTTATCTGAACGCGCCAAACCTCTCACGGCTTTTTCAACACCTAGAGGTTTGTTCCAATGGAATTTTATGCCTTTCGGTCTTATGAACGCACCAGCTACATTCGTACGCATGATGCGCCGAATCCTATCTTATCGGTCAGATGTCATTGCATATCTAGACGACATCTGTCTTTTCAGCGATACTTGGGAAGATCACTATTCAGGGTTAGATGAATTGCTGTCTACTTTGCGTGAGCACAACCTGACAGCGAAACCCTCTAAAGCCTATATTGGTTTTAGCGAAATTTCTTTCCTAGGCCACCGAGTTGGTCATGGTTTCCTAAAGACAGAGGACCATAATACTAGTAAGATACTTAACATCTCAATCCCTAAGACTAAAAAACAGGTGAGAAGTCTGTTAGGTCTTATTCAATTTTATGGCAGATTCATTCAGAATCTATCCTCTATCATGGCACCTCTCTCAACACTTCTAAAGAAAGGTTCGCCTAATGTGGTCCACTGGTCTCAGGAATGCCAATGCTCTCTGGATAAGATTAAAACATTGTTTTCAACACCACCTATTTTAGTGCTACCCACTAAAGATAAGACATTCGTTCTTCGTAGTGACGCTTCATCCACTGGGATTGGAGCGGCACTAATGCAAGAGTACTCTGGAACTCTGCATCCTGTAATGTATATTTCCAGAAAACTTAATGCGGCAGAAAGGAATTATTCGGTTTTAGACCGTGAGCTATTAGCTATGGTTTGGTCGATCCTCAAACTACAGAGATTCCTTCTAGGCGCACATTTCATAGTAGAAACCGACCAAAAAGCTCTTACTGCTATACAGAGTAAGAATTTGAAGAGCTCGAGGTCTACTCGATATGCAATTGCTCTTCAACCTTTTCATTTCTCTGTGCGAGCTATTCGTGGATCAGATAATGTGATGGCAGACATTCTGTCAAGATGCCCACATGATTCCACATAACTATTAGGGCTTAGACTTCTTGATATGTCTAGTTCTATAGTAGTTCCTTTTCTATATCATGATAGATACACATTTGTAATTTAATAATATAATGATTGTATCACTACATAGCGGTTCATTGATGTTTATTCACCGCTGTGCTTTGATGATTTTTTCTTCATAAATCATAAATTTAAGATATCTAATACGAAATGATGATATGAATTTTTTAGGCATTGTGTAATTGCCAGAATTGTATTATACTTTGATGACACCTTCCTGGAAAAATATACTTGTAGAGAAATAATTTCTCTCAGTTTATGAGACACATTCTCACCAGTCGCTCCATAAGTCGACTTAGCCTCATATTAGGCGTTATAGGTATTCCTGATATTTTCATCTGCGCATTATTCATGCGTTGTGAGCCTATTGTACGTTGCTCCTAGATGTATTTCAAAAAAAAAAAAAAATGTTCCATTTTTTTTTTCCCGGGAGGTGTGGTAAGACTGTTACGTGCAGTCTTTGATATCTTACAATATTATACATAGGTAATTTTTTAGTGCTTAAGGGAAAGTCATTATTGAGTTACTTCCCTTGAAAGTTGTGCCGTCTTTTCGATCAAACTCCGCGAATAAATCCATTTTACTGCGATTTATTCGTTGTTTGGGTAATAATAGATTGTTCTTGCTTCAGAATATCTATGGCCTGAATTTATGTGTATTGTTTGTCTGAGTAGGACGAGTCTGTCTTATATCTGTATATCTTTACATATCTAAGTCGAACTATATGTTCTGTTGTCTCTAGAGAGGTCAAAGGCTATTCGGCGGATGTGTCGCTAGAGTGTGGTGTGATTTGGCTTCGTCCTGATAGGGACTGTGTTTTCTATGTCGGCCTGTCGCCGGGGAAAAAGTGATCTCAGTATTTGTGGGGAAAG